>JASEVX010000006.1:47015277-47219214 GCA_031761405.1 Serripes groenlandicus
TCAGTGACCATAGCTATGTATAAATAATGCATTGATTGATTGACTGTATTATTTCACTGTGTATTATTGTGTGTGTGAAAATATTGAACAAAGATTCAATGTCATGTATGCTCATACTTAAACAATTACCAACCAACCCCACATTTTCCACATTTTAAAGCTATATTTGTAGTATATGACTGTTTAATAACCATGTTTGGTCATATTTATTTATCAATAGGTCAAAAGATAGTGCTATACATAAGAACACTTCATATTTGTTTACCTTTCATCTAGGTCAGTATGACACAGTCAGGGTAGATATTTTCATGGTTAAAATGACCTCCCAAACATCTACCCTGAGAGTGGCATGTCTTTCTCTGACAATTAATCAACAACGGCTCAACACTCAAATGTCCAGAAAAACAGCATAAAGAGTTATTGCACAGGTGGCTAATGGATTGGTCCGAACCCAATATGGCCCTCAACTGAAGCATTTTAGCCAACCTGTGCACATAAAACATCTTTGATTGGGGCTCATGTGGAAATTTAACACGCATTCTGCCGTACCTAATAGCTGAATGCCCACATGAGCCCCCTGTCCACTCCAGGCAACCAGTTTCTACATTTGCTAGGCATTGTGAGTGTAGTCTGTCTCGTACTGTATCCCAGAAGGTATCCATTACTGCAGACGATACAAAAGTGACCTTTCATAATTTGACCCGGAAGTGCTTTAGGTCACAATACACCAAATAAATTCCTTCTTTGTTTACATGTAAATCAACCAGCTTCAACCCTCGTTTGTCACACTTTCTAAGCATTTCCCAGGTGGAACACCATATATCATTGAAAAGAGATACTTCTTACCTTTAAAATAATCCATAGAAAATGTGGGGTCATGTATTATGCAAGAAAGAACTCGCTCTGTGAAGATAGGGACCGTCCTTTTTACCACAATCCAGCTAGGCATAAAATGGATTTACCCATACTCTACTTTCACTTTCACACAAGGTCAAAATACCTAAAATGATCAAATCAAACAGTTCCAGTTCATCCTTCACATATTCACAAAGAATTTACACCCATTGTCACATATCCAATGCAGTCTGGGCCAGATGTACAACCATTTCTAGGCAAACAAAGTTTTGTTTACGCACTACTTGGCTGTAGATCAAAGGGGCCCGCGGATGTATTTAGCGTAATTTGACCTATAAGACAAAATTTTTGCCTCTGAGGAGGAGTTTCTTGCCATTGTTTTCAAAGTGTTATCTATATTGAAAGCAAAAAAGCCAAAGTTAGGACAGTTAGGCAATTATTTTCAAAGAAATTTCAATTTTCCTATACCCGCAGAAACCTTGGTTTTGCGGCTTGAGTCTGGCCAGTTTTGGGATATCGCGCATCATATAGGTCTTAGACGAAAAAAATAAGAAACGCGTTATATATTAAGTTTAAACTGTGTCCATTGTTTAAAGACATGAACAAACTTCATATTTAGGCATGATTTGGGCCATGCAACACTAACAGAGAAGTCTAAATAGCTTGAAAACATCCATTTTTAGGGAGAAAAATGTAAAATTTGCTAGGATTTTTTTCCAGCAAAATCCTGTTCTAAATGCTTTTTGATGTTTTTCTACAAACATTTTATTAAGAAACAAGCATTTATATATTTCAAACAATTTAATACCAATACTGGCCAGCCAGGTGCATTATTAAGGTTATTTGACACCTTTACTGGTGACTGCATTGATGTGTGAAATTTAGCACATTTGTGGCATGTATATGAATATATAAATATTAGATCAAAGGGGCCCGCGGATGTATTTAGCGTAATTTGACCTAAATGGGTATATAAATGAGCCGTTCCACAAGAATACCAACATTGTGGGAGAACTGTGTAAAGTATAGACCCGCCGGATCAGCCGAAGCATGCCGCACACACTATCCCGGTCAGATACTTTTCGCCCCCTGTGGATTTTCTGTTTCATGAATCATTACTCTATACCTCTATCCCCATAAGACGGAATGTGTCGCCCGGTATTAACCTACGTCGACTGCGCGATACATTGCGCAGAGTTTATAATATGGGTTTTCTCGTGGATCGGCTCAAACGTATTTATAGTTTAAGTAAACAAAATAGCTTAGATGTTTGTATCATCCTGTCTGTCTGCGTATTGGTCTTCGCTGATAAGAGGTTTAATTATTGCATAATAAATAAGACGAGACGAGAGACGAGAGACAAATACTCGAGGAGCGATCCAAAAGTAAATAAGACTTTCTTTATATCCTCTGTAATAGTTGATAACTATTGATGAAGGATATCCAATATGTACAATCAGTCATGCTTTATTTTGTGGTAACTTACTATCTTGAATATTGTCACAGGTGAAGTTATAAACCGTTGTCATTGAAACGATATGACGCATTGAATGATTGATTGGGGTTATGGCTCATCATAAGATGTTTGGATGTGCAACTTCTTTCCTTGACATAGGCAAGGCGGCCTGTTCTGCCCTATACTCGCATATGTAAGCATTCCTCTGTACCTATGTAAGCATTCCTCTGTACTTTATTCATGTCTTTGAGCATTTTGTAGAGAGGCTATGTCGAGATGGTGAAGTAACTCGAGTCTGAAGATATGTGCGTTCTTCTGTTCGCAAGAGCCTCGAGCAGTAACGGAGACGATTTTCACGATTAGGTATTTTTTTTGCAAAATCTCAGTCTGTCGGATCATGCTTAAAGATAAGGTGTCGAAGTAGCTTTACAGACCTACTGTTTTTGGATCACCCCTCGTATGTATCAAGGTTTGTGAAGGAGTTACAATACGCAGGCGAAGATTTACCTTGTTTACAAGTGTGATACTTTTTGGAATAACGCTGTTTATAAATTTGTCATATTTTTAGAACATCGATTTTAAGGATAACCGGTAGGTCGTTGTTTACATTTCATCGAATTATCTGAGTACCGTTGTTTACAGTTCATCTAATTATCTGAGTAACATTGTTTACAGTTCATCGAATTATCTGAGTAACGTTGTTTACAGTTCATCTAATTATCTGAATCACGTTGTTTACAGTTCATCGAATTGTCTGGGTAACATAGTTTACAGTTCATAGAATTATCTGAGTAACATTGTTTACAGTTCATCGAATTATCTGAGTAACGTTGTTTACAGTTCATCTAATTATCTGAGTAACATTGTTTACAGTTCATCGAATTATTTGAATAACGCTGTTTACAGTTCATCGAAGTATCTAAGTAACGTTGTTTACAGTTCATCGAATTATCTGAATAACGTTGTTTACATTTCATCGAATTATCTGAATAATTTACAATTCTATTATTTTGAGCGCACTCCAAGAAAACAAACCTTAGAGTATTTTTGTTAGATGTAGAGACCGATCAATTTTCTCATCCATACTGAGTGTTTGCTCGAAATTACCACTGTATGTAAGACGCTTCTTTGACTTTTTGGATAACAGTGCAGATCCGAATCAGACTGCGTGGATGCAGAGTGATCTGGACTACAGTAATTGTAAATGACATATGGTTTGTTTTTACGGTGACACCGTCCATATCCATATAATTATACCAATGATAATCGTTAACTATGTATTTATGGGGTGGGGGGGAGGGGGGAGAGTTATTTTCCACAATTTATACAAAAAGCATGATACATACAATGAAATAATTATAAATACATGTCTTAATTTCAATCCGGACTGATGAGTTTCTACCTGGTTTATGTATTTCACATGGGTTCTTGGTATAAATGCTATACTTTTTGTTTTGATATACTTAATTGATTGGGATTTTACGTCGTTTTCAACACTTTTTTAGTCATATCACGGCGGCCATTTCTACTCATATGTTTCCTGGTTTTCTCAACTTTTTCAGTCATATCACGGTGGCCATTTCTACTCATATGTTTCCTGGTTTTCTCACACCAATTCTCAACACACACACTTTCCAAGCAACTGGCTGCTTTTCCACATAGACTGTTAGCCCATTGGTGAAAGACGAACGACGCTTGTCACAGTGAATTTTGCCAAACGTCGGAAAGAATGTTGGCCGAGCTGGGATTCGAACTCACAGCCCCTGGATTGACAGACCACGTCGCTACCGACAGAGCTACCGGGGCTTAATATTGGTATAGATGATTTGAAGAAGTTAGAAAAGGAGGAAAAACTGGTGAAGAAAAGGGGAAGTGATTTGACTGAATAGTAATGTGAATACTATGATATATGTAGATAGTTGTGCAATAATAATAAAAAAAAAAAAAAGATTTATGTTAACCTTGACTCTATTCCTAATAAAGAAGACCTCTGTATCAGATGCCATTTGAAAACATGTGGAGGGTATAAACTGCTCAACCAGATTTTACATTTATTTCAATAATTTCAGACGGTCAGATAATCATCATGTCATTAACTTTCCCCTTTTATATGCCTTACGTAAATATAAATGTTGTCATTGTGATTGTATTATTCGGAATTATGGTATTTACAATTCTTAAAACTATCGGAATAACAGTGCATTTGAGTTTGCCCTGTTTTGAAATGACATTGTCTACACCTGTGATAATGATCGATATTATGTTATCTACGAGTGTGCAAGGTTATAAATTATAATAAATGCCAATTCATATCACATTAAATTCATTCCCTTCTTTTTTAAGCCATGAATTCACAAAATGATTTAACTACTGAACATAATCATAGAATATACCATGATCAAATTAAGTGGAAGGACAAACTGGTCTTTGTCTTCTATTATTGTTATTATTTTGAGACCGATTAAACATTGCCGTGGCTCATTTAACGGCCTCTTCTAGGTCAAATATCGAGGGCTTGGCGTGAAACGGCTGTAACTAAAAACATATTTTGAAAACCCTGGTTTAGGGGCAATTTTGACCCCTTTGTAAACAATGCAAATTTAGGTGCCATTGCTCAGAACGAGCAATGGCACCTAAATTTCCATTGTTTACCAAGTAAAATGGGTTAACGCTTATAATGACTTTATTGCGAGGTGATTAACCTTGGTAAAAAATACCAATTTAAGTTACAACCGTTTCACGCCAAGCCCTCGATATATCCCTAATATAATATTAAATTTTCATTCCGCTGGACTGGACTTTATGCAACAATTATTTTCGCCCGTAATGTATGTTCGTTATTCATATATGAGGCTTTCAACGAGAAAACCCAACATAATGGACTCTGCGTAATGTATCGATCCAGATCAGCTTGCGCAATCCGCGCAGGCTAATCTTGGCCGACATATTCCGTTTGGTGGATAGAGGTATAGACTAATGATTCTTGAAACAGAAAAGCCATAGGAGACGAAATGTGTCTGTCCAGGCTGATCCGGGTGCGATACTTTATGCAGAGTCCACCATGTTGGCTCATATCAATTTGTAACAAACTCTACTCCCGTAAAGAAATAAGAATTTTCGGATATTAATGGCTATAATATAAATTGCAGGATTTCACCGGTATAAGGGGTTGAACGAAAAATCAGGTCATAATGACCATGTGGACACCAACACAGAATACCCAGCACATTCGGCTCGTCCTGTTGGTGTTGGTTCTTTTACCCGTGGCTTTAGCTCAGATAACGACAGAAACCGTTCTTTCGACTGGTACAGATACGGGAAAAGATCAAAGTGGTCGTGGGTCTACCGGTACTCCAGACGATGACAGCTGTAAAATAAAACTCAACTCGTACAACGGAGAATCAAAGTATGTAACAACTAAGTTATGTCTTATTTGAAGACCTTTCTTAAATTATCACTGTTTTCACCATACAAATTGCAATTCTATGAGCAGTGTTACTCTGGTACATAGTCAACACACAGTAAATTGTTTTCATACAACCTATTCTCAGATACGGTTCATATATGCAATACAAATAAGCTTCTGCGTGGGGCGAAAAAGAGTCTCAGAATCTAGCAGGTCAGTTTGACATATATATCCTCTTTACGAAATGTGAGAGTGTCAAACCAATATATTTAAACGCGAAGTATAGTAGTGCAAGCTCCTAGTCACAAACCACTATGTGATGCCGAAGAGTTGGTCAAATAAGACCCCATTTTCGCCTGTGTGGCATAATAACAAGACAGAAACCTATGATGGATCCATAAAGTAAGTGAATACAGTGTGAAGCATGGTGAGTCTGCACAAGCCGATCTACTGGAATTAGTGAAAACCCAAATATATATACTGTTGGTAGCCTCTTTCATCACAGTACACATGTTTACTTTTGAAAGTTTAGAAGGTGACATTTTTCCTTGTGTAAATAGCCCTGTGATACAAAAATACTTTCTGGTGTAAATATCCCTGTCATAAAAAAATACTGTCTGGTGGAAATATCCCTGTCGTACAAAAATACTTTCTGGTGTAAATATCCCATACAAAACTACTGTCTGGTGGAAATATCCCTGTCGTACAAAAATACTTTCTGGTGTAAATATCCCTGTCATATAAAACTACTGTCTGGTGGAAATAGCCCTGTCATATAAAAATACTGTCTGGTGGAAATAGCCCTGTCATATAAAACTACTGTCTGGTGGAAATAGCCCTGTCATATAAAAATACTGTCTGGTGTAAATAGCCCTGTCATATAAAACTACTGTCTGGTGGAAATATCCCTGTCCTGTCATACAAAAATACTGTCTGGTGTAAATAGCCTGGTTATTTTTTTTTACAACTGACAATGTTCGTTAGAATCTGTTCGCAGAGTAAGATATATTCTACTACATTGAGTAAGCGATTTGTGGTATTATTATGGGATAGTATAATTTACCTTGGAGTTAAACTAATAGCGCTATTGTTCTATTGTTTAGTTAAATATATATATCGGACTAATTTACATGCCATCGGACAGGGAAGACTCATGTTAGACTATGTGGATGCACAGTCTCTACTAAATTTATACTGTACGTAGCTGCATTAAGAAACGAAATCGTAAGACCCGGTCCATATATCAAGACAATAGTTCCAATGAATTTCAGTGTAAAGCCACGCATTGAAAAAAGTTCTATTACACTCCTACTGCTACTCGGATTTGTGGGGTTTGCCATGTTCGTTGCCGGTGGATACAAAGCCATTAGGAAACACATCTACAAGGATGAACATAAACTCGATACGGTCTTTGATGCTGGTGGTCGTGTAAGCGTCAGTCTTACGGCTGTCACGATGACCTCACAGCTTCTCTGGCCGGCTGACTTCCTACAGAGTGAGACACTGACAAGCAAGGTATGTATATTATTATTACGAAGTGATCAATGTCTCGTGCATTTCGCGTGACTGATACATTGATTGATTGGGTTTTTTCCGCCGTTTTCAACAATTGTTCAGTCATATCACGGCAGCCAGTTCACCTACTCATGCGACTGATGCAGGTTAATTTATTGTAATTATTGATTATTTATCGGGACCCAACCCTGCGTAATATCTTAACCCTTTCCCACCTACAGCAAATCTGCAGCAGACGAATTTGAAAATGTCTACTAAAAATATGGAAAATCCCTATAATTGTAGGTATAAAATATAATTAACAACATGAATTTGAAAATATGGCATGAATTTGACAATTCATATATAAAAGTGTTTCATCTGTCTAAATCGTCTGCTGCATACGTGTTCTATGTGGGCATGAGTTAATTGTTTCATACGAATTCCTTTTCAGTCAGGACTCGGAGGGAGTTTATGGATGTCTATTGGTGTCATAGTTGATGTGTTATTATTCCCGGCACTGTCCCTATATCTAAAAACAAGGGCACCAGGTGCAAAAACATTTCCTCAGGTACATATGTCAATAACGATTTAATTCAGATTGCACTACTTTTTGTATAGCCTTCTAGTTTGAGTATCACTACACCAGGGGCGCTTGTATGCTGGGAGGTTTTTAGTTAAAAGCTGTAATTTGATCGGTTGATTCGGCTTACAACCTCTTATCGACTTTTCTGTTTGGTCAATCTGAAATCACCTCGGAGACTCAGTGACTGAAGTATATACTAGATTGTGTACTTTGACTAAGGCGACGGGTTTCTGTTTCTTCGGTTGGTCACAATAGTATCAAGGTTGGGTTCCGCGACATACAAATATAACTAAATGAATCATATAAGTATGGGTTATTTGAACTATTTGAACTATGTTGAGCATTGGATTACACCATTATTTTTTTTTGTCCAACAGGAAATGTGGTAAAATTAAATGTCTAAATGCAGATTTCAGGTTCACCCTGGATCAGCAATAACATTTTAAATTGCCTTAAGCAGCTGAAGAGCTAACCCTCTCCCTCATATCGACGCTTTCTGACGCCTCTGCAGCAGACGGCTGTTTGAAAACATAGTGACAAAAGAAGAAATTGCTCAAAACGAGCAATTTCTCCTTTTGCCACAATGTTTTCCACTTTTAGTCATAGGTTATCTATTCAATTATAGAGATTTTCTATTTTTTGACAAAATATGTTCAAAGTCATCTGCTGCAGAACTGTCGTATGAGGGAAAGGGTTAAATGCCACTTTAACTCGTAAAGACTAATTTTAACTGTGTATAATTGAACTCCAGCTGTCCTCAATATCACTTGTTCAGTTGGTTGATGTACATGTGTCATATGCCGGTATTTTATACTTTAAGACTACACTCTGAGAGAGGGAGAAAGGGGTGTGTGATTCACAATACTCTACAGATACGTATATTCCACGCTAATGTTTCTATATGCTTCTCTATCAAAAGTCCGATGCAAACATGGCAAATTAAAACCCGCTAAATTGATAAATCACTGACTTTGTAAAAAGTTATATTTCCCACTAACATAATCTGAGGTCAGTTCTAATCATAATAGTTTCTCCATGGTTTAAACTTATTTATTTTACATCGATTGTGAAACAAGCTTTAAACTTATAGTAATCAGGCTCGATGTCTGCTTCCAGGAAACTTGACCAGTACTCGCGCCGTTTGTGTGGAAAAATCCCAAAGGCAGAACCCGCTCATCACGGGATTCGAACCCGGGACCTTTGGTACAAGAGGCCGACGCTCTACCTCTGTACCACTGTCTTCCATAGATTCTCCTTAAACATTGATAATCGTAAACAGTAATAAACTATGAATATTTCTTTAGTATTCGTATGAAGAACATTTCCAGAGAACAGTAAGAAAAATAGAATGTCAATATCGCAAGCCGAGAGTGTTTTGTCCATCGCAATCATATCATTGAATAATACGCAATTATTGAAATGTAATATACGGCGTACCATAGGCTTGCGAACTTCAAAGAACAGTTAGATATATGGAAGGTCAGCTTTGTAGGCCGAGAGTTCTGTGTCCATAATAAACATTTTATGACAATGTTATATATGGCGAACCATAGGCTTGCGAACTTATTGGAAATAAATACGCGTTGTACCCCCCTTGCTTACGAATTTGGAGGTAGGTTCACTTTGTATTCTACTCCCTACTTCCTTCTATTTCAGATTGCTTATGCAAGATTCGGGAAAGCAGCACATATTATCTTCTGCATATTTGCTTTGATGACTAATTTAATTGTCTGTATGTCTGTAATGCTGGCTGGTAAAACCACAATACAGGTGTTGACCAAGGACTCCAACAACGAATTCATCTTTCTCCTGATCGCCGTACTCTTTGGGTCATACTGTATGATTGGAGGCCTCGGAACGACTTTCTACATCTCGTATTTTAATACAGCACTTACATTTTTGTCTGTATCAGTTTACATACTCTACACCAGTTTTTATCCTTCGTCAGACATCGAAGATATCTCTTTAATAGACAGAATGTACGAACATGTACGATGTTTGGAGGGTCCAGACGGAAACTACGACAAATCGTTCCTCACATTCAGGACTAGGTCGGGTCTAATATACGGCGCTGTTCTACTCTTCATGGCCACATCGACTAGTTTCTGTGATCAGGCTAATTGGCAAAGTCGAATAGCCGCAAAACCATCACAGGGTGTTGTTGGGTATATCGTTGCAGGCTACCTTTGGTTTATATTACCGACCGCATTGTCTTTCACAGCGACCATGTCCTACATGTCGATGAGTGCGGTTAATGGCACACACCTTTTAAGTGATGCCGAAATCGACAATGGTATGTAAATTTGAGATATGCTCTTGGAAATCAAACCTTAACGCATTTTGCGATCAGTGTAGATTCAGACCACCTTGGGAAGCTTGGTCTGCCTCTGCACTGTTCGCTAAATAGTGATCGAATGTTTCAAGAATCTTCTATAAAGTAGAAACATTTTGACTCGTTTAGCATGTAAGCAAAGGCATGTCTTTTTTCATGCATGTTCTAATTACGTAAATGTTGACTTTCGCAAGACATTGCTCATGCGGTGATTTGTATAATCATTCAATGTTTAGGTAGAGACGCGGGCTGTCAATCCAGGGGTTGTGAGTTCGAATCCCGGCTCGGCCAACTTTCTTTCCGACGATTGACAAAAGTCAATGCGACATGCGTCATTCGTCTTCCACCAATGGGCTAAGTCCATGTGGAAAAGCAGCCAGTTGCTTGGGAAGTTTGTTGTGTGGAGTACTGGTGTGAGAAAACCAGGAAATGCATGAGTAGGTGAACTGGCCGCCGTGATATAACTGAGTAATTGTTAAAAAACGGCGTTAAACCCCAATCAATCAATCAATCAATCAATTCAATGTTTACCTTCAATGCTAATGTGTAGATTGACTTGCTTTGTAAAACATCTAGGCTTATTTATTCTAAAGAAATATATGAAAAGGCAACATTTATCGATTTGAACCTTTATCCCCTTTCCACCAGAGTTAAGTGTAGAAGCGCTTGACAAAGCTTCTTTTTTATCAGGGAATTTGCTCTTACTTATATAAATAAGAGCTTGAGGTAACTCTGAACAGAATAATTCACTTACCTTACTAAAGATGATCGAAAAAAAGCATACGGTTGATCGTTCAACAACAAATAAACAGGTATCACATCACCATTTTCAAACATCCTTATAGGTTACAATACACACCAAATAATTTCCTTCTTTGTTTCCATGTAAATCTATCCGTTTCATTCCTCAATTGTCACACTTTCGAAGCGTTTCCCATGTAGAACACCATATACTATTGTAAAGTGTTACCTCTAAGCTTTAAGACAATTTTAGGAAAATTGGAGGGGTCATGCATTATGCAAGAAAGAATTCACCAGGCGAAAAGGGTTACCGTCATTTTGGACAAAATCGGGCCTGGAAAAAACCGGTGTCTACTTTCACGTTCAAACAAGGTCTAAATACTAAAGGTGACCAAATCAATCATTTCCGGTGCATCCTATACACATGTACAATGAATTTGTACTCAATGTCATATATTCAATGCATTCTGGTGATGGTATACACTCATACCTACGCTTTTTTAGCGACTATTTGTTTTTGTTTGTGTAAGTGAGTTCTACATTCTTAAGTGTTAACTCATCTTTCAGGGTATATAACACCGTTTATTATGGATGCACTGCTTGGTGACACCGGGGCGTATCTGTTTTTGACGATGTTGATGATGGCGCTAATGTCAACGGGATCAGGAGAAGTGATGGCCATCTCCTCTATCATTGTTTATGATATCTACAAAACTCATATAAACCCCTTTAGGTATGTATTCTTACAATGTGCATGATATCTACAAAACACATATAAACCCCTTTAGGTATGTATTCTATTTGTATATGATATCTACAAAACACATATACACCCCTTTAGGTATGTATTCTTAAAGTGTTGATGATATCTATAAAACACATATTAACTCCTTAAGGTATGTATTCTAACGTTGTTTATGATGTCTTCAACACACATATAAACGCCTTTTGGTATGTATTGTAAGATGTTTGATGATATATACAAACACACATATCCTTATATAGGTATATCGTTTAGCATTTCAAACATACATAAACCCTATTAGGCTTGTATTCTAACATTGTTTAGGATATCTACAGAATGCGCCAATAACACTTTTATGTATGTATTCTAACTTTGTGTTCTATACATATGAACCCCTTTATGTATGTATTTCTAACTATGTTTATGATATCTACAAAACACACAATAACTCCTCAATGTATGTATTCTAACAAGGTTTATGATATTTACAAAACACATATAAACCCCTTTAGGAATGTTTTCCAACAATGTTTATGATATCTACAAAATACACATAAACTCCTGTATGTATGTATTCTAACAATGTTTATGATATTTACAAAACACATAAAACCCCTTTAGGTATGTATTCTTACAATGTTTATGATATTGACAGAACACATATAAACCCCTTTAGGTATGTATTTTAACATTGTTGATGATATCTCCAAAACACGCATAGCCCCGTTTAGTAATATCATGAACCCTAGTAGGTATGCATTCTAACATTGTTTATGATATCTACAGAATACACAAGAAACGCCTTAATGTATGTATTCTTATTATGTTTATGCTATCAACAAAACTTACATAAACCCCTTAAGATGTGTATTATTACATTGCTTAGGATATATACTAAACACGCGTACGTTTAAACCTGCTTATGTTTGTATTCTAACATTGTTTATTATATTTACAAACACACACAAAATAACCCCTTAATGTATGTTTTCTAACATTGTTTATGATATTTACAAAAGACACATACATGATAACCCCTTAAGGTGTATATTCTTACATTGCTTATGATATCTACATAAAACACATAAACGCTATACGGTATGCATTCTAATATGTTTATGATATCTACATAACACACTAAAACACATGTATGTAAGCATTCCAATATTAGTTATGATATCTACTTAACACACTTAAGCACAGGTATGTAAGCATTCTAGCATTGTTTATGATATCTACATCAGACACTAAAGCACAGTTATGTATGTATTCTAACTATATTTATGATACCTACAAAACAAAAATAAACCCCTTACCATATGTATTCTAACATTGTTTATGATATCTACAAAACACGCATTAACCCCTTTATGTCTATGTTTACAGTAATCACACATAAACCTCTTAAGGTTTATATTCTAACATTGTGTATGAGATCAACAAAACACGCATTAATCCATGGTACCATTTTTATGCGGATGATTCAGCTATGCTGAATACCTCCGTATATTGTCATGCCCATCATCCAGGAAGTGTAAATTGTTTTGTGCTGTCCTCTGTTTTTTCAAAATGAACAATTTTTTTCTTGATTGTCCAGGGATCAGTTAAATACGTTTCACAACAAGCTAAACAGTATGCACATTATACAAAGTAAACGTACACAATGTAAAGTTTTAATCCACGAAGTTGTATACATAATTTAGAAATTTAAGTTAGACATAAGGATCTTAAATGTTTCTTTAAAATATATGGAAAACGAGTAGCTTGAAAGCGGGTGACTAATAAACCTTTTGAGAAAATCCCTGCAATGAAAAATACGGAAATACGGCTGTCGTGCATTATCATGTGTAGCAATGACATATGAGCCGTCTTGCGAGAAAACCAACATTACGGACTCTGCGTAATGTATCGACCCGGATCAGCATAAGCATACCGCGCAGGCTAACCTGGACAGAGACTGTTCGCCTCCTGTGGATCTTCTGTTTCAGGAATCATTACTTCAACCCCTTTTCTTTTGAGACGAAATGTGTCGGCCCGGATCAGTCCGCGCGGACTGCGCAGGCTGAACTTGGTCGATACATCACGCAGAGGCAATATTCTTGGTTTTCTCGATGGACGGCTCATATATGTTAAGGGTATTAGTTATCCAATCCGTTTTCGTAGAACAGGTAGGACTTCTAAGATGTATATGGTATCCATAAATAACATATCAGCGTGTTAAGATAAATATCATATCCTTGTTAATGGCTTCCATACAACGCATATCACCATATATAGTTTGGTTTATGTTTTAAGTTTAAGTTTACTAAAATAATGTTTATCATCAAGCCGAATATTTTAAAAATTAAACGAGACTTACCTGGAAGTAGAAGTTAAATTGTAATTCTATTCCGACAACGATATTGTATTCTTCACTGAAATAAGATGTAGCTTGCGCCTTCGCAATCAGTGGCTTCCATTTAACGACGGTTAACGCATGTGGTTTTGACGTCAGTGGTAATCTATATATAGGAAAAACGTCTTTTTGAATAATATTTCCGAGGTCGGATAAATTGATATATTTTCTAGTGCTGTTTACTGGCCTAGAACGTGACAATTCGTATTTAGTGCTTTGATGGGTAATTTATGACTCTACACTACAAAATATTGTATATTAACATACGTTTGATTTTATTTCAACATTGCCCATCAAGAAAGAACAAACCACCGACTGGCTGTATCCTCTGTGGTAAAGAGAAGGCTACTCTCTTAGAAGATAAGGAGACTGTGGACGTCTGTTACTGCCCTTCCTCAATCGACTGTCGAGAGTGTACGGAGGACATAAATACCCGGATGATGACCGAGAATACCTTCGGGATACATTACAAGTGTCCTACACATGGGCAATACAGACATTATGAAGATGGGTTAATGAGATACAAGGTAATTAAGGTAGAAAATCACTATTTAGCTCGGTGACTGCCGTTTGTAGTCATTCAAGAGAGAATTTGTTCGCGGATTTATCGGTCATTTCCGTTGGAAACAATACCGATCACTTACGACTTTAAACAGAAATCACGGAGAACTGTTACTGTTAAATTCAACTTTAGATTTCCAGATAAGGAGGGGTAATCAGCTCTTTTTCCCAAATTTCTCTCTTATTATTAACGCGAACCCTATGTTGAGGGTACTCAAAAGAATCGTCTCACTGAGACGATTATCTTGAGTACCAACAACATAGGGTTAATATGAGGTGTTATACCTTAAAAACGATGGCTGGATTATCAATGTGCTGAAAATACTGAAATCTGATTTACCGAATAATGATTGTTATCAGCAAGATATAGACATTATGATGAGGTTAAGAAATATGATAACTGTAGACAAAAAACGTTGGCGACCCATCCAACTTATGTAAGCCATTGACCATCGGCAAATTAAGTGTAAAGTGAGGTTTTATATTCAGATAATCAACTCAAGTTGTACGGAAGAGAATAGTCAGTATTTCAAATGGATTCTCTCCCTTGGTTGAAGTTTAAAGTCCTGAAAAATTCCTATATTAGATGGTTCGGCACACAGTACCAATTAGCAAGTGGAATGTTCGGGGATGTGTTCATATGTATGTTATAAACAACGATAACAATTATATAAAGGAATATTTTATTCATTAGTTAAATCATTTAATGGATATCAATCTGAATACATATCAAGTACGTTTATCATATGTGCTGCTTTAAAAGTTAGGTAACGAAATAACGCTCATTTTGAAATTATATGACATTTGAAATTTACCAATTGTTATTGAACTTTGATCGAAAAGTCAGATATTTCTCTATAAAATATCTCGACCTAGAAAATATATCTGGACATAAACAGCAGATTGATAACAATGCATATGAGCTCGAGGAAAACCAACCTTGTAATCATTACAAGTGTAGATAAAGATACGCTTACGAGACAGTGTAGTCTATATAGACCATATTTGTCAGGAACTTCATGAAACCTTCTGCGACAAAGTTTCGAACAGCATATAGCTAGAACAAACATCTGGAGTATCTGAATTTGACTTGTCAAGGAGTAGGCTATGCTCTGAGTTTTATTTTATAAAGCACAATTTATATCTATGTAGTTTCCTACATTTATGTTATGATATTTCAGACATGGTGCATGCTATGGATTGTAATTGCAATTCTTCCATTTGGACTGATTCTGTCTGAGACGTCGATAAATGTCAACTGGACGACATTGGGTATGCAAGTATTTACTGGACCTTTCCTGGTACCATTGTTTACAACAATTACATGGACGAAAGCTACTGCTCCGGGAGTCATTGCAGGTGTAGTGTTATTCTGTATATTGAAAACCACTTAAGTGAATTTGCACATTGGTTTGTCTCAACTTTGGCAACTCAGAGTATTATTTCAGAATGTTTAATACTGTAAAACAAGACAGTTCATATAAGGACAAAACAACTCGATCGTCTTTAAAGTTATATGATTAATATGCACAGTGCTTTTGATCGTCTGTGCAAACTCAAAGTATAATATAGTTTTTAAGATGTTTGTGTTTAATTGGTATTAACTAAGTGTTAAAACCACTTATAATAGGTGATTGTTGTAAAGTCTCCATCAAAAAAGGGTTTTTCACGATATTGTGCTGTCGGATTCTTAAGTATTCGCCTTAATGATTTAGTGATTGCGTTGTCGACATGTTTACCATTTAGAACATGATAAATTTTCTATTTCAACTCAATGTATTTACATCTGATCCCGATGTATTCCTGTAACTTAAATATTGACCCATGTATTTTAACTATTTCTGGATATTTAAGGAGAAACCGTCGCTTACAATTAATGATCAAGAAGCGAACAATTCTAAATAAGATCATACTGCACGAATACGTAGGCTGATTATGGTTTACATTGTTCGCAAATACTGGTTAAATTCACTTAAGTAGGACTTGCAACTGCTGTGAAAGCGTACACTTGAGTAAGGGTTTATTTCTTCTAGCTGATATTCTATGTTGGGGAAGTATTGCTTATATTAAGCAGTAGCAAATGGAGCATGGTATTGGTATATGGTCAGATCAAACTGCACATTGGTCCGTTTAGTCTATTCAGGACATATGCATTTTGCTAGAATGCTAGACTTCTCTTTGAAGTATCTTTGATTTTTTAAAGACGGTGAAATCATATGCATCTTGTTTTATTGTTCGTTTATTATTCTGTATGTTGACTCATTTATTTATATACAGGTAGTGTAATTGGGTTGGCTTGTTCCATAGCCGGAATGCTGATTAGCGGATCGCGGTATGAAGGCGGTTTAAACAAATTCTTCGTCAATACGGTTGAGGATTACGCCTTACTCTCTGCCATGTTGAGCGGCTTCATTTCAAGTGGCGTAATAACCGTGGTAGTGTCTCTATGTACACATACAGTAAAGTCGAGAAAGGATGAAGATCGGGAGTGGGCAAAGACCATGAACATTGACAATCCACTCAATCCTTTCCGACTTGTATATAAAGAAGAACTGGACGAGATACAAGCTGGACCGATTATCACATCCGAAATAATGGACCGTATTTTCAGGCGAGCAAAACTCGTCGCCATCATTGGAAGTGGAATGAGCTTGGTCCTGTTTATTGTTGTTATCCCGTCTGTCGTGTTAAGCATAGAAGTACTTACCCTGGAACAATTTCGTACTTGGATTCGCACTTTTCAGTATGTTGCTTTTGTAGCGACCGTTTTAGTTGTGGTTGTTCCTCCTATTGAAGAAGGCTTGCAGATCTATAGAAAGTATAGGCAAAACAAAGAAGAAAGTACAACATCACACTATGCGACCAGCAAAGATCAAGATCAACCTGAGCATACATCCCTGTAAACTGACCTTGTTATGATAGATGTATACATGTATATATATTATTTGACTTATACAAATACATGTATCTCATCATTTACATACATTTACTTAAACAAAAATTATAAGTGAACATCAAATAACAATCCGAAATAACTTTGAAGTTTCCTGATTGTGGTTTAGCTTTAAAATAGCAATTGTTGAAAGATATATTCTATTCCAAATTCATAGTGTCAATCAACTACATGTACTACTTCAAAGTCATCTTATTTAGATGATCTAAAGCTTATAGTATGTGAGTAATGGGTATTTAAGAATATATAGAACTGGATATGTATTCACCGAGATACTGTTCAATTTACAAGGTTATTTGCTTACAGTGAAGACCGGGACGAGCCTGTGTATCTGTAGACACTCACCAGATACTTCACTGACCGACCTAGATTCATCTTTGGAATAAGACCTTGAACAGTAGCCCTTTTATATTTAGCAAGTTAACCTTTATTGATCTCGTGGCTGGGTGTAAATAAAATCCAAATTATCCATACGCGATTGATTATTGGTGTGAAACTGCAAACAATGATTTACATTAATTTGCGGGTCAAAACATTTCAGTCCATGGTTGTCGCACTTAAATGAGTTTGCCAGGTGGCACACATATCACAGAAAAAGCTGCTTGTCTCATTCAACCCTTTCCCACATACAATTTGTTTGCAGCAGACGACTTTAAAAAGATAATGCCAAGAACGTGCAAAATCTCCATCAATGGGAGTTTAATAATTAAATAGAGTTGAAAGCATTGTGGCAAAAGGAGAAATTGCTCATTTTGAGCAATTTCTCCTTTTGTCAAGATGTTTTCAAAAGTCGTCTGCTGCAAATGCGTCAAAATGCGTTTACAGGTTCTACAATGTTTATAAACAATCGTCTGAATAACGGACAAGGTTGAACTATTGTTGACCTGATTAACTATTAGATAATGATTTCAACTTCTATTTCTGATGTTCTTTTGATTTGACATGGTATTTGAAGAGGGGAACACTAAACCAACCAAATTAGTGTTCTTCATTTTCCAATTATTCTGTGCCTAGTTTATTATATGCGATAGGGGTAATATAAAACATTGGACGCGCAGTAACTCGAAATGGACCAAGGAACCCTTTCAATGGTGATTTCTTAAAATCAAATAATCCTGTTTTGCATTAGAAAAAGTCAGTAGCCAATTCGGAGAATAACAAGATAAAAGTCCGCATGATCTGGTTCTATACTGCTGAAAGGGACTTCACAAAATCGTTTCCAGCAGTCAAAGGGCTCATTGTCACGACAGTGTTTGATGAGGCCTCTTCAAAGAATTCCAAGATTATAAAGTCGGGTTTAAATTCCCGAATCCTATGATTTGCAAAAGTAAAATCTGTAACTACAACGTTGTAAATTATACATTCAATGATATCTTCTTGTTTCGTAACAATATTTCTCGTCACATGTATATCTTCTTGTTTTATAACAATAGTTCTCGTCGCATGACTGTTTTGCCATTATCAAATATTTATATGTATATCTTCTAGTTTAATAAATAACAATAAACCAAGTCACCGTCAAATTACTGTCGAGTCATCACATATCAGTCGGTAACGGCGAGGAACTTCAACCCAGGGGTCGCCCGCGAGTTTGATTTTTGGCTCGGACATTAGTTATTTCAGATATTGTGACTAGCGTATTTTTTCTACCAGCAATGTGAGTGGGAATATCACCAGTTTCCACGGATGAGTGTTCTGTGGCGTACTGGTGATAGAAAGTCAGTGCGATATAACTGAAAAACAGTTGACTGAATGACGTTAACCCTTTCTCACTTATAGACTCGTCTAGACACATCCACAGCAGACGAAAACATTGTAACAAAAGAAAAAATTGCTCATGAAGACCAATTTTTCTTTATGCCAAAATGTTTTCAACTCATTTTTTTAATTATTCGAGTTTCAATAATGTTTGCAAATATATTTTCTGAGTCATCTACTGCAGATTCGTTTTTTACGGGAAAGGGTTAAACAAAGAACATTATACCACGTCATACGAGATCACACTTTCACGGGCTAGAGGTCCTCAGATCAGGATGAAGATTGTAAATACCAGTCTGATGTTGGTCTACACCGTTCAGCAGTTATTCTTTTTAAATACTATCATTATAATTGGTTGAATGTTTTCATCACGTAGGAACTTTGTTTACACTTTATTTGCCACGTCCATAAGTATGGAGAGGTCGTGGCCATCCTCCCTCATACCTTACACAAATTGTTACTATAATAATAGTTGTAGTCTAAGGAAATTATATGAATTTACCTAATGAATAATAGGAACTCTTACATGAATGTGAACCACGTGTTCCGATTCGGGGGATTAATATATCTAGGTACATCGAAGCCTCATACGAGCCTGTGTATCGGCAACCTTTCGTCAGACTCCGTATTTACTCGCCGCCGATACGCTAAATCGACCAAAATCTATTTGAACCGTTCCACGAGAAAACCAAAATTGTGGACTCTGCGTAATGTATCGACCCGGATCAGCATAAGCATGCCGTGCAGGCTAACCGGGACAGACACTTTTCACCTCACGTGGTTTTTCCATTTCAAGAATCATTACTCTATACCTCTACCCCCCTGGTACGGAATAAGTCGGCCCCGATTAGCCTGCGCGGCTTATCTGGGTCGATACATTACGAGTCCATAATGTTAGTTTTCTCGGGGAACGGCTCAATTTCTGGCAAGATAAAGAAGTAAAGCCCCTGTAGTTATTCGCCTGTGTAAGAATACGGCCAATCGGACTATCCATAAGACCCCAAATCGCGTGACGCGGCTCATGGTCATTTTGAATTGGAGCGTCGTTACTTCATACTGACAGACGACCACGTGTTCTAAACAAAGCTCGCTATTTTTGACTTTCCCTAGCCATCCTTAATGTTCTACTTTGTAATAAGTAACGTTAGCTGACGTATTGTTATATTTTGATTAAAGACCAAACTGGTCCCTGTTCTCTTTAATTAAAACTGTTTAGACGGTGTTGTCGTAAATAACTTAAACCTATAGCACATTTGATTAAAGATTGATTATTTAGTGTTTTATGCCGCTTTCAAGAGTTTTTAAGTTATATCACGGCGTTCCAGGGTTAATTACCAGTACCACTGATACTTTTATTCTGACACCAGCCAGTCAGTCGTTATGCTAGCCCCGCAACCCTGAGCACCGAGGAGAGCAGCCATTAATACCATTTTTAAAGTGTTTGGTATGACCCGGCCGGGTATCGAACCTGCAACCTCAAAAAACATTTAAAAATCGTAAATTATAAATCAAAAGTCAAAATATAGAATTAAGTGATTATTAATCAGCCGGTGTCAAGGGTCCTCTTTTCATTTGGGAGAAGATTCTGGTTCCTGCGTATAGCAATTGTTAGCGTGCTTGGTTATCCAGATATGTTATATAATTTCCCTTATTAATGAGAAGATGTCTTATTTAATTCGGATGTAGCATCGAAACGTGAAAATTACCGCATGCCAAATACCAATGGCATTCTTTCCTATTGACCTAATTGCAAAGAATTCTTCCAAAATTAGATCAACATTATGAAGTACCGTATCACGTAATCTGGGCACACATCGAGGGCTTGGCGTGAAACAGTTGTATCTAAAATTGGTATTTTTTTTACCAAGGTTAATCACCTCGCCATAAAGTCTTTATAAGCGTTAAATCACTTTTCTTGGTAAACAATGTAAATTTAGGTGCCATTGCTCGTTCTGAGCGATGGCACCTAAATTTGCATTGTTTACAAAAGGGTCAAAATTGCCCCTAAACCAGGGTTTTCAAAATAGGTTTTAAGTTACAACCGTTTCACGCCAAGCCCTCGACATGTGTGTGCTATTTAACTCGTTCACTGCCGAATTTCACAAAGTCAACTCTTCAATATTGAAAATTGGGCCACTCCATTGGTAGTACTGGTAACTTAAACAGGAAACGCCGTGATATAGTTGAAACATTGTGGAAGACTTGTGCATTGGTAGAGCTTCGGTCTCTCGTACCAAAGGTCCCGGGTTCGACTCCCGTGAAGAGCGGGTTCTGCCTTTGGGATTTTCCCACACAAACGGCGCGAGTCCTGGTTACATCTCCAGGACGCAGACATCGAGCATGATCAATATAAGTTGAAAGTTTGTTTCGCAATCGCTGCACTAAACTAGTTTAAACATTGTTTCAATCTGCGTAAAAGACGAAACAATTAACATACATAAGCAAGCCAGTATCTGATGTTGGTATATATTAATTGAGGATTATATGTAATAAGAATAGCAGGTTTTAAGTGTGTCTTCTTAGCGGATTTTGTTAATTAAATATGAGCCATCCGGCGAGAAAACCAACATTGTTGACTCTGCGTAAAGTATTGACCCGGATCAAGCTAAGCATGCTGCGCAGACTTACCCGGACAGAAAGGTTTTGCCTCCTGTGGATTTTCTGTTTCAGTAATCATTACCTCTACACCTCTTCACCTCTATCTCCCTGAGACGGAACTTGGTCGATATATTAGGCAGAGTTCATAATGTTGGTTTTTCTCGTGGAACGGCTCAATTATTAAGAACCAAACTGTGCTTTGCGTTACACCTTTTATCACAGTAGGTATGCAAATACACGCTTAGTTGTATAGGGAATACAATGTCGATTATCTCAATGTTAATTAAAAATACCCCTAACAGCGGTATACGTGACTTTATGAGTGAACTATGTTGGACGAGACAAGCCTTCGCAGATATCGATGGCTTAGCGTGAAACGGTTGTAACTAAAAACCTATTTTGAAAACCCTGGTTTAGGGGGCAATTTTGAACATTTTGTAAACAATGCAAATTTAGGTGCCATTGCTTAGAACGAATTTTAGTTACAACCGTTTCACTCCAAGCCCTCGATATGTACATACATGTACGTGTAATCTTATCTGGATATACATCGTTTGCGACCTGCATTTTATTTCGAAACATAAATACTAATACGTTTTGAAGGAAATTGTCTCAGTACAGATATGATGAAGTCAATTTATAAAAGTCTTTCAAATAATTTTCCGCATAATCGAGGTTAATCATTTCAAACAGTTAGCGATTACTCAAAGTCAAAGAACAGCAACGGTTCCATAAAACAGTTGCTTTGTGAAGGCAAGTTCAAACTAAATTTGATGTGAATATATGGTTAACTGTTTTTTGTTTTCATGGTATAACCGCTTCATAAGAATTATTTATTTGTTATTAACATGTTGCTATAGCCTTGTAGAGTCTGGTGAAAATTGACCTCATTACCAAAGATGTAAGTCCGGTTGAGTTAAATCAGGAAGTCGAAATAATCAGATAATACAAAGGCATCAACAACATATGGTTGTCAAACTAAAATTCCTATGTGTTTTCCTAATTATAACATGTTTTTGTTAAATATTCTTTATTAATGCTCATCATATTTGCATATCAAAATGGCAGACAAGGGAGATAAGTATTGTAGTTGTGGGACCTATGTTTTCCCAAATGCAGACGCATTTTGACGCAATAGCAGCAGACGATTTTCGAAAACAGTGTGGCCAACGGTGAAATTGCTCATGATGAGCAATTTCTCATTTGGCCACAATGTGAGACAGTTTCGGTTTTTGTCACTTTATTTTCAAAGTCGTCTGCTGCAAAACTGTTGTATGTGGGAATGGGTTAAATGTACTTGGTAATGCACCTATTGGTCTTGGAATAATATCATGCAGACTATTGCTGCGATTGTACCTATATGGAAATACGTTACCGGGTTAACCGGCTGTCATTATGTCACTTAAATAAAGCTGGAATGACGTTATTTATCAATGAACCAATCATATCCCGGTAACAAAAATTGCTTTCTGTCAATATGTTGTATCAAATCCATGTGCGAAGAGCAATTCCTGTCATAGACATCTTGAACACATGTTGGGATTGTCTCAAAATATGTCAATGCAACTTGCGTTCAATCAGATTTAATGTTTCATTACGACAGCGAAGTTACCTATCAAATTCCAGGAACAAATTAGCAGTAATTTGATTGGTCACTGTGCGACCATGAGATTCGTGGAGCAAATGAATATATGAAAGCCCCGTTATTGTCAAAACTGAATAACTGATAATCGAAAAATGAGATGCGCACATGCTTGATGAGCGGGTTCTGTCTTCGGATGTTTTTCAGCCTGCGCATGCTAATCCGGGCCGACACTCCGTCTCAGGTGAATAGAAGTATAGATTAATGATTCTCGAAACAGAAAATCCACCGGAGGCGAAAAGTGATTGTCCGGGTTAACCTGTGCGGCATGCTTATGCTGACCCACACTGTTGGTTTTCACATGGAACGGCTCAAATATAAGGCGCTTACAAACACAATTTTCCATCGGATAGCGCAGAAGCTAACTGTCAAAGTATAGAAAGATTCATAGCTCTAAGTGAGTCAATTTTAATTATTTAGCGCTAAGGCTTGCGATCATAGTTAACATCCAAATTGTCAAAGTCATAATGTGTGTATGAGAAATGAAAACCTGAACAGAACACCACCAAAGTAAAAACACATAGTCAAATAGGGCCATAACTCATCTTAAAAGGCTTAAGATAGTTAAAGCTCGTGTTTATGCATAATGAGTTTTAAGGTCGTAGCCCATAACATAAAGTGTTGTATCCTAATGTTTACATCCTTATCGTGTTACATTCCTGTATGTGGTTTAATCGCCCCATCATCTATGACACGATCTTGAATATTTGAGAGGAGCTTTAGATGATATTTATAAATCAGTTTTTAACGATGTATATCACGTATGAAATGCACACACACATATAGGATTGCAGTGGCCTGCTGTGCTACAGTGTGTTGCATCGACAGCAGATTAGTTATGTTCCATTGTTTCCATGTTATACATTTCCATATATTCTGACAAGGGGCAGGTAACCGGACTAGTACGGGGAAAATGATTTAACAGAAAATTCAATTGAAATTGAAATTGGGCATTTTAAGATTTAAAATGCCTTAAATTTAATTTTAATTTATAAAAAACATGAATATGAAAACATTTTTTATATTATAGGCGTTTGATATTATATTTGATGTTATAGTCGCGTAGGGAAATGTTTTTTGAAAAACTTTTATACACACATCTTAGCAGGGAAACAGGGATTCAAAATCACCAAAGGAATTGGACAGCACCCTGGGAAGACCAGCCTGAAGGGTTACGCGGGCAGTGCAGATTCAGATTAGTCTTGACATCCGCATAGTCTAATCTGACAATGCATCATTCGCCAATAATAATTTTGTGTTATGAAAACATCTGAAAAGCCGTGTCTATTAGGATCCGATAACATGGAGGCACCGGCAGTTATTCGTTTATAGATTTACTAATTACGCTGAGGTTCGTTTTCCTTGAGCACTACCCAAATGTACATTTTATTTTATTGCATCTAACATATCTTGTCAAGTACTTAATGGTCTTAATGCGACCATCAACAGTGAAGACTCAGGTGAGACCTTGCATTTGCACTGTCCTACTAAACAAAGTAAAGGGCATGTTTACTTCATCTTTACGTAATCTCGAGTCCATGTGTCACCAGAGTATCCTTTGTCCGTGTGTTATTTCTAAAAGTATGACCCCAGTAGTTGTATGTTACCTAAACTACTGCCAAATCGAAGAGTCATGAAGACCATAAAACGCCAGGCGAGGCTCGTTTGTAATTGAATTCTTGACAAATTCGCCGTTGCGACATTAAGTCTTTCAGCGCCGAATTTCATAAAGAAGACTCTTCCATTGTCAAAATCGAGCGAGGCATTTTCATATTGTAATAGAGTTTTAAAAATCTGAAAGGCAACATTTGGCAATTAAAAGGCAATGATGATTCTATTCGATACGAGCTGACTCACTCTAATCGTGTTTGGTTAATACTAACCTCAACATGTCAAAATGCCAAAATACGAGTTATTGCGATAAATTCCTGTAAAGCCAGCCTACAGTTTACTAGATCCAATTACTTCCAGCGAAATCATCAAATTACACGCTGTATTACGAACATCATCAGTGCGTCTGTTGCTATACAGTCTTCTTGTTTTTACAAATCGATACGTGTATATTTATCAAGAAAGTATGAATAACAGAAATGAAACTATCAATATATTATGCAAGATAACAACGACAATTAGTCATGTGGCACTGCATGTTTGGCTAATCTGACAGTTTGATGCAAAGAAGCAAGAGCAACGTTCACCTGACGTTTGTAAGTTTGCAAATGAAAATAAATCATCAATATGCATGTTTTGACCCTTGTTCCCTGAAACACTTTTCCCTATTCATTCTGTTCACGTATCTGGGTCCCATGGGCCTAAAATGCTCGGGTGTTTCCGGTTATCTCACTGAAGCAGCCGAATTCCAATCAACAGACGAATAATACACTTTTACTATTGGATTCAAACCATAGTGTACACAGTATGTGTTTCCAAATGAATGTTTTCAATATAACCTGTTTAGTGCTGAAATTCGTATGTTTTTTCAATAAAGAATTTGAATTTGTTTACAGTGTGAACATTTTTCTCTGACAGTTATAAAGTCGAGATCCGGTCAATATCAGATTGCACTCCGTCACAATGGTCATCAAAAGTGGTCTGATCAATGCTGCCTACTAAAAAGGTTCCGAGGATAATAAAGGGGACACGTGACATTTGATAGTTAGTGTCAAGATAACCATATGTGCCGTCCCGCGAGAAACGAACATTGTGATTCTGCGTAAAGTATCGACCCGGATCAGCCTAAACATGCCGCGCAGGCTTACCCGGATAGACACTTTTCACCTCCTGTGGGTTTTCTGTTTCAGGAATCATTACTCTATACCTCTTTGCCCCTAAGACGGAATGTGTCTGCCCGGATTAGCCTGCGCGAACTGCACAGGCTGATATGGGTCAATACATTACGCAGATACCATAATGTTGGTTTTCTCGTGGGACGGCTTATATGTTGAAGGCATATCTACTCTACATCACTTCGATCCTACACTTACAAAATGCAAGAGCACGAACCGATAAATAGTACACGTTTTTTTTCGTACAATGCATCTTGTAAGCATATGCGGTAACACTTGCCTTAAAGGATACCAGTAACACAGATCGAGGCATTTATACATTATATAACAATTTGTGCCTGTTTGCCAAAATGTATCGACTGTTAACAGATTATTTTGTGATCATTATTATTGTGTTTTATATGGCTGTAAGCCATGCAAAGGGTGAGTATGTTTCTAGTAACTACCGCGCGTTTGAGCGGTACTAAGGGATAACCAAGCTTAATGTTATTTATACACGTGTCGAAAAAGACCTGGATAAAATTGCAATGACTAATGGACAAGCATAGTAAATCCAGATCTATTTGCGCGGGTGGCCTAGCTAATTTGGACATTAGACGCCTAACGACTGATCATCTTGCTATAAAATGCATGTTAAATGTTATTTGGAGTTGAAGGACGTTTTTAAAAGTTTCCCAGTTAGATTTCCTTTAGGAATTTTTTTTTCCTTTAGGAATACCATGGCGGCACGTTAACCTACGCACGTGAATCCTAGATTTCCCCTTTAATTAGACCAACCCGTGATGACTTTGTTTTGAGTAGTTTCAGATTCAGTATATGTTATATGTTAGCAAAGCATGGTGATCTAACGTTCTCCACCAATGGTCTAAATAATTTACTAGTATATGGTCATGTCTTTAAACCAATCACTATGGCTTGTCCAAATTTAGTCGAGATTTACATAGCGTAGAATTCAGCCAAACTAGTTTGTACTTACAATAATATACGAAAAACTACACATACGCGGCAATATTAAGCTGACCCGAACATTCATACAAACATGTGAGTTGTCTTGATGAAATGTTTTTCACCTTAATTTTAATTTGTAACCTCCATTTTTTTTAATGCAGAAACGAAAATCTCCATCAGAAAACATGTACAAATGAGTTCACAATACTTTGACTGGCATGCGGAAAGAGCTATTGACGGCGACTGGCACACACGACCGGGTCAATGTGAATGCTGTGCAGCAACAAACTATCAAACTAATCCCTATTTACAAGTTGATCTGGGGCAAGTCTACGAGATCTCACGGATAGTGATATATGGGAGAACGGATGGACAGTTTTCTGGTCGTAAGTTACTGTAATGTTACTTGTTACACCTAAAACATACCCTAGTGAATTCATGACAAACGAGGATCAAGACCAACCTGTGTATTACCACAGTCTGATTATAGGTCATCTATGTTCGCCCTTGTCCTATTTAAGCATGATTGTTCACGTGAGTAAACTATACATATGAAGAAAATTGGTCTCATTGTCAGGATTTTCTTGAAACCTTCTGCATCTAATTGGACAAAATGTAGCTTTAGATTTTCAAACAGGATAATCTGATACAGACGATAGTTACACAATTTCTAGAGACAACAATTTAATTCATTCAATATGGCGAAATTGGTCAAAACGATCATTTTTGAAATGTTCCACTGTTGCCAATTCAGTTTCAAACTTATCAACTGCCTTACATTAACATTAATTACGCTTTTCTGTAAATTGATAATGTGAATACATTACTAAGTTATGTTAATTGATGATAGGTATACATGACTTAATTATGTTAATTGATAATGAGTATACAATACTTAATTATGATAAATGATATGTAAACATGACATATTGTAAGTTATATAGTCCTGTTAATTGATAATGTGAATACGTTAGGTAGTTCTTTTGATTGATAAGGTGCACTCGTTCCTTAGTTGTGTTAAATGATTAAGTTTATGCATTACTTAGTTTTATTAATTGCTAATGAGTATATATTACTTAGTTAGGTTTATTGATAATGTGCATACATGTAAGTTATTTAGTCCTGTTAATTGATAAGGTGCAATCTTACTTAGTTCTGTTAATTGATAATGTTAATACATTACTAAGTAATGATAATTGATAATGGGTATACATTACGTAGTTCTGTTAATTTAAAATGAGTATACAATACTTAATATGTTAATTGATAATGTAAATACAATACCTAATTATGTTAATTGATAATGTGTATCCATGTACGTTATTTAGTCCTATGAATTGATAATGTGAATACGTTAGGTAGCTCTATCAATTGATAAGATGCAATCGTTACTTAGTTATGTTAATTGATAAATTGTATGCATAACTTAGGTATATTAATTGATAATGAGTATATATTTCTTCGGTATGCTAATTGATAATGTGTATACATGCAAGTTATTAAGTCCTGTTAATTGATAAGGTGAAATCTTACTTAGTTCTGTTAATTGATAAAGTGAAAGCAGTACTTATTTTGAATAATGGATAAAGTGTATGCATGTTCGTAACTTAGCTATGCTAATTGATACGGTGAATACGTTACTTAGTTTTGTCAATTGATCATGTGTGTACGTTACATAGTTATGTCAATTTATAAGGTGTATACGTTACTTAGTTATGTTAATTGATAATGTTCATAAGTAACTTAGTTCTGTTAATTGATAAGGCTTTTACATTACGTAATTCTGTTTATTCATAATATGCATGCGTTACTTAGTTCTGTTAACTGATAAGGTTTATACGGTACTCAGTTCTGATAATTGATGAAGTATATACGTTACTTATTTATGTTAAATGATAATATACATGTGTTACTTAGTCTGTTAATTTATAAGGTGTCTACGTTACGCGTATCTGTTAAATGATTATGTGCCATTATTTTTATTTATTTCCTCCATGCAGTAGGAGATTTACATGAATTTTCTAACGCCAAATAATATAAATATAACGTATAAATATTGTGTACATAAAACACATGCATATATACATGTTTCAAATTAAAGGTTAAACTTCTTTTATATTACATCTGTAACACCCATTTAGAACACTTTCAACGAATCGAAAAGGGATGTATTCCAACAGGTTGACATAAATCCAATTACTTGTATGGACATGTATGAATGTTTCTATCAACTGATGAACATTTCATTAACCCAATAGCTTCTTTTTACTTAATATGACCTACGTGAGAAAGCACCTGATTAAATGGAGAGAGAAACACAGATGTACATGTGAATATTAGGTTATGATTTACCATCAATATATCTGTGACCTCGGATCCTTTAAGCACACTGTGTATGTACTGAATACATAAGGTGTATACGTTACCTAGTTATGTTAATTGCTAATGGGTATACCCTGCTTAGTTCTATTAATTGTTAATGTGCATATCTTACATAGTTCTGTTAAGTGTTTATTGATAAGGTGTAAACGAAACATAGTTCTGTTAATTGTTAAAGTGCATTGCTTACATAGTTCTGTTACTTGTTTATTGATAAGGTGTATACGTTAATAAGTTATGTTAATTGATAAGACGGATATGATACTTAGTTCTGTAAATTGATAAGGTGTAAACGTTACTTAGTTCTGTTAATTAATAAGGTGTAAACGTTACTAAGTTCTGTTAATTGATAAGGAGTAAACGTTACTAAGTTCTGTTAATTAATAAGGTATAAATGTTCCTTAGTTCTTTTAATTGATAATGTGCATATCTTACATAGTTCTGTTAATTGATAAGGTGTATACGTTACTTATTTCTGTTAATTGATAAGGCGAATATGATACTTCGTTCTGTTAATTAATAAGGTGTAATCGTAACTTAGTTCAGTTAATTGATAAGGTGTAAACGTTACTTAGTTCTGTTAATTGATAAGGTGTAAACGTTACTAAGTTATGTTAACTGATAAGATGTAAACGTAACATAGTTATGTTAATTGATAGAAGAAGACAGTGGTGCAGAGGTAGAGCGTCGGCCTCTCACATCAAAGGTCCCTGGTTCGAGTCCCGTGATGAGCGGGTCCTGACTTTGGGATTTTTCCACACAATCGGCGCGAGTACTGGTTAAGTATCCAGGAAGCAGACATCGAGCGTGATTAATATAAGCTTAAAGCTTGTTTCGCAATCGATTTAAAATAAATAAGTTTAAACTAATTGATATGGTATAAATGTTCCTTAGTTCTTTTAATTGATAATGTGCATATCTAACATAGTTCTGTTAATTGATAAGGTATATACGTTACTTAGTTCTGTTAATTGATAAGGTGTATACGTTACTTAGTTCTGTTAATTGATAAGGTGTATACGCTATTTAGTTATGTTAAATTGATTAGGTGTATACGTTACTTAGTTCTATTAATTGATAATGTATACACGTTACTAAGGTTTGTTGATTGATAAGGTTTGTACGTTACTTAATTCACTTAAGTTGTTTGCATATAGTGTATATTTATGACTTTTGGTCTTGTTAAAACGTTTCGCAGTTATGTTGCTTACATGTTATGCAGATTTTACGTAGTCTGTTAATTAGTTACGTGTATATGTTTCGTAGTGCTGTAAATGGCTATTGTATATGTTGCGTAGATCTGTTATTTAATTACGTGATCACGTTTTATAGTTCTGTTAATGGTTGTATGTATACGTTGTGTAGTTCTGTTAATGGATGTGTGTATATGTTGCGTAGTTCAGTAATGTTTGTGTGTACACGTTGCGTAGTTCTGTTAATGGATGTGTGTATATGTTACATATTTCTGTTAATGAGTTACGTGATAACATTTTGTAGTTCTGTAAATGGTTGTGTGTATACTTTTAGTAGTTCTGTAAATGGTTGTTTGTATACGTTGCGCAGTTCTGTGTATTAGCTGTGTGTATATGCTACATAGTTCTGTTAATTAGTCGCTTGTATATGCTGCGTTGTTTGACTCAATTATGTATGTACAGATGTTACATTGTTCTGTGTATTGACTGTGTGCATATGTAGCGTAGTTATGTTATGTCGTTCTGTGTATACGTTACAAATCGACTTTTCAAATATGTGATCGGATCGTTTTAACGAAATATCAAACGGTCGATGCTCGTTTTGTTTGCATTACTCAATTTTTTTTTTATTTGATTTCAGAAAGCTTTGAGGGTATGGGAATCTTTGTGGACTCAAATCGTGTACACACAATACCAACGGGATTGATATTTAAGGAATGGATACATTTCTATGATTTACGACTATTGTTGCAATACGGACGAAACGTAACTCTATCGCTTTTTGGAATACACAAACAACTAGTTATTTGTGAAGTTCTGGTATTTGAGGGTAAATGTGTTGGTTGAAGTACTCTTATTTAGACTAAACTTAATGCGGTCATGATTTCATATAATCCATTTGAAAGTCGCTGACATTTAGGACACGTCACATGAAAACCAGAGATCGGGTTGAGGGTATCATTAAAGATATAAATCAAATTCAGAGAAAGACTTCATATTGTTTACCTATTAAAAGTTTTACCACAATATTATGCCATTTTGTAACAACGGTTACGACGTTACGTCAATATATATGTTATGACGTCAACAGATATGAAGGTCATCAATATCAATGCAGGCTAATTGATAAATATAAATTGATTTAGATATTTATGGATACCTCCACCCCGATCTCTACTTTCCGACGTTTGATAGAAGTCAATGCGGATAGCTTCATTCAACTTCCGCCAATGGGCTTACGGTCTTTGAGGAAAAGCAGTCAGTTGCTTGGAAAGATTAATGTTTGGAGAACTGGTGTGAGAAAACCAGGAACACATGGGTCGGTGAACTAGCCGCTGTGATATGACTAAATTATTTTTGTAAACGACATTAAACCCAAATCAGTCAAAGAATCAAAGTAGGCTAAAAAGTGCATATTAATATGTCAAACTTTATTCATGCAAAACTTCATTACTCTAAGCGAAGCTGTTATAAAATAATTACATCAGTTCGCTAGATTATTTATTTATTGGTACTTGTTTATGTTTTAATTCTGGTGGTGTGTCGATTTTGGATGCTGTTTAAACTGAATGTTTTAAATGATCTGTGTTCTTTACAGATAAACAATGTCCTAACGGGAAATATGGACTCGATTGTGATATGGACTGTGGCAAGTGTAAGGATGATGATGTATGTGAGAAGACTTTCGGTTTCTGCCCAAATGGATGTTCGGATGGATATTACGGACTAACCTGTTCACTACAGAAAATATATCTACTAGGATCGAGTACTTACATCAGATTTCTTTTTTAGACTAAACTTAATTTAGTCATTATTTCATATAATCCATTTGAAAGTCGCTGACAATTAGGACACGTCACATGAAAACCAGAGATCGGGTTGGGGGTATCAGTAAAGATCTAAATCAAATTGCGCATCCATGCAGTCAGCACACTATCTTCTGTGTTCGTCGTATCATATAGCAACCATACTGGAGTACTCAAAAGCACGGTTGTAACTTATAGCAGATTTTATCATAAATATGTAATTGATCTTCAATAAAATTTATGTCAAAACCTCCGAAGGCGGTTTTCACGTGACGGGGTCCATTTAACAATTTCTCTCATACAGACGCTTGTTGACGCATCTGTAGCAGACAACTTTTATAAACATTGTAGCATATGGATGAATTGATCATAATGAGCAATTTTTTCCATTTTCCGCAATGTTTTCAACTTCATTTAATAATTATACTTCCCTTTATAGAGATTTTCCTCATTTATGTGGGTATTTTTCCAAAGTAGTCTGCTTCAGATTGTCTGTATGTGGGAAAGGGTTAATGAAATGAGCGGTCGTGGGACATTTTAACCATCATCCATGTTTGATCCGGCAGCAGCAAATGCGATACCAATCTTGCCGCATTTCTAGTTTATTCGATATACTTAGCTCAGCTGTACCGTATTAAATGTAGAAAGTGTCTTCATTATTTGCAACAGAAACATTGTATGTCTTAAAGGTATAAACAATTGACTGTCCGCCCGTTGATGTCAATGTTTACAGTCACTGGTCAGTCGGTATGTTTATCATTATCCGTTATCTCGCCTACCATCCTTAAATAGATGTATATATATATCCATTCAGAAATTCCACCATTTAATTGACAAAAACCCTAATCAACTTTCTGTAAATCTTCTCAAAATTTAGAGAAAGACTTCCTATTGTTTACTTATTAAAAGTTTTACCACAATACTGTGCCATTTTGTAACAACGGTTACGACGTTAAGTCAAAATATTTGTTATGACGTCAACAGTTATGAAGGTCATCACTATCAATGCAGGCTAAATGATAAATATAAATTTATTTAGATCTTTACTGAGACCCCCACCCCGATCTCTACTTTCTGACGTTTGATAAAAGACAATGCGGCAATGGGGTTACGGTTTATGTGGAAAAGCAGCTAGTGGATTGGAAAGATTATGGTTTGGAGTACTGGTGTGGGAAAACCAGGAAACACAGGGGTAGGTGAACTGGTCGCCATAATATGACTAAAATAATTGTTTAACGACGTTAAACCCCAGTCAGTCAATTAATCAAAGTAGGCTAAATAAATTGCTTATTTATATGTGAAACTTTATTCATGCAAAACTGCATTACTCTAAGCAAAGCTGTAATAAAATAATTACATCAGTTCGCTAGATTATTTATTTATTGGTACTTGTTTATGTGTAGATTCTGGTGGTGTGTCGATTTTGGATGCTGTTTAAACTGAATGTTTTAAATGATCTGTGTTCTTTACAGATGAACAATGTCCTGACGGGAAATATGGAATCAGCTGTGATTTGGACTGTGGCAAGTGTAAGGATTTTGATGTATGTGAGAAGACTTTCGGTGACTGCCCAAATGGATGTTCGGATGGGTTTGTCGGAACAACCTGTTCACTTATTGATATAGATATACCGAGTACAAGCGAATATTTGTTGTATTTTGTAATCGGATTGGGGATATGGTTTACGATTGTGACAGCGTACCATTACTGCAGGAAGAAACCAACGTAAGTAGTAAGCCGAGTATCAATAACACAGATTCGTCAGAATATTCCTTTAAAACGTCTTGTACTAATTGGAAATGATCAACATAGACTCAGATGAGACTACGCTGATGGTCTTCTCTTTCCGCAATGCAGTCAATTAAACATTTGAAATGAACAACGCTTCACCAAACCCAATCGTAGTTGTTTCTTTGGAATTTCTTTTAATCAGTCAGATTCAGATTATATATAGATATAGATATATACAAATATGTCTGTGCAATAATTAAAGCTATCTGACCTCATCCATATAGGAAGTATATGTTAGAAGTTTCTTGAAACCGTCCATGAGTATCGACGAACATGCGTGAGATATTCAGATTGAAATACACGGATAATCTAGATTTACAATTGTCGAAATTGCCTTATGTCGGATAACGTGGCTAATATTAAATAAATTATTTTTGTAATAAAACACATTATCTTCCCCAGACGCGGCATGCATGTTTAACCCTTTCACACAAACAACAAAGCTGCAGTAGATAACTTTGAACACATAGTGACAAAAACCTGAAAAATCTCCATAAAAGATGTTAAATAAAGTTGAAAACATTATGGCTATAGGAGAAAATGTTCATTATGAGCAATTTCACGTTTGGCCACAATGTTTTCAAAAGTCGTCCGCTGCTTCTGCGTCAACATGCGTCTGCATGTGGAAAAGGGTTAAAACTTCCCCACGTACAACAAATCCGCATACGACTTTGACAATAGGTAAGGCAAAACTATGAAAAATCTCTTTAAATGAAGATGTAATTACTGGGCGAAACATTGTGGCAAAGTGAGAAATTGCTCATTATGAACTATAACTATATAATATGCATTGTAAAAGAAAACAGAACTCTTTTTATTAGATAAATAAGTATCATTAAGATGTCGATCGGTGGATTGTTTGGTGTTTTACGCCGCTTGCAACAGTTTCTCAGTTATATCACGGCGTTTCATGTCTATGTTACCAGTACTACTGTTCCATTTATCCTGATACCAGCCAAGTCAGTCGTAATGCTAACCCCGCAACTCTGTGTGCCAAGGAGGGTTGCCATAACTACCATTTTTAAAGTCTTTGTATGACTGACCCGGCCGGGGATCGAACCCGCTACCTCCCGCGCCCGCGGACACCACTACACCATTGAGGCGACCGTTAAAATGTCGAAGCTATATTTATGCAACGTTATTTCCGTCTGTAACACTGTCGTCTGCAACTCTTCTAATTGTTCTTCCAAGAGTTTGTCGGATTTCATGTTTAATTGGGCCCTGGTCTGGTTCCACAATGTTTGCATAGGTCATTAGGGAATTGTTATATCCATTGTTAGCGTCTAAAGAGTCAGTAAATCGGATATTGTTAAATTGGTTGCTCCATCCTCGATATTTAATTAGCTTTTTAATGATGCAGCTATTTTTCTGCAGAGTAATAATTGGTATTGTTAAAGCTTAGATTTCACGTATACTCTGACTTGTCGTGACCACTGTATTAGCAAATTGTGTTCAAAGTTACATTTAAGACATTAAGTGTGTCATATGATCTACTCAATTCTCAGATTCAACACGTTATTTACGACTCATCATCCACCTTTCAGCACACAGTCGTGCGGTGATGGTGTGCCTAGTAATACTGCTGCTCCCCCAGATCAAGGTCCACCGCCGAAATATGAGTTGGTTGAAATAAGACCCAGTGATTCAGTGCAGATAACCGTTTATAGTCGGAATTAAATGATTTGAGAGACGCAAGTGATGGGGTTTAGAATTGAACTTAGTGATTGTCAATAACAGTGAACCATGTTACACGAAACACAACCTTCTGGACGTTAGAGAGATATTACCCAGAGATCAACCACTATAAATTACAGAGTATAAGTCATATTACACCAAATACAAATAGTCCCTAAAAAACCTTTCTGTGTGTAGAAATGAGTGTATACCTTTACCAGAATACATTGAATATATATGACAATATAAGCATTTATAGGATGCACTGGAACTGTTTGATTTGATCATTTTAAGTTGTTTGACCTTGTTTGAAAGTGAAGGTAGAGTATGTGAAAACCTAGTTTAACCGAGCCTGAATGTGTTCAAAATTACGGTAACCACGTTCGCGGGCTGAATTCTTCCTTGCATAGTGCATTGCTCCCATTTTCTTTGGATTATTCTAAATATTAGAGGTAGCTCCTTTAAATGATGTTCTACCTGTAAAACGTTTAGAAAGTGTGAACATTGAGGGTTGAAACTTGATGATTTTCATGAAAACTAAACACTACGCATTTGATCGTAATTTACATTATGTGTCTGGGTTAGCCTGCGCTGCATGCTTAGACTGATCCGGTGGATACTTTACGCAAAGTCCACAATTTTAGTTTTCCCTTCGAACGGCTCAAATATATGTTGATTCATTTTAATTTTAATATTTTATGTGAATGAAATATGCTTATATATTTGATAGAACAGAGCAATGCGTACATTTATATTGCTAATAATATACTTATACTTATACTTATCACTGGCTTCTGGCGAGTATACATGTTCGAATTCCCCGAATGTTGGCCTTCATATTGCCTTTTCAAACATTCAATAGCTCTTGAAAAATACTTACAAGTGATAAATGTACCAACATTTAGAACAGCGTTAGCAAGATTTAGAATGTCATCGCATACTTTAGCTATAGAACAAGGTAGGTTTACGAATAATCCTCGTAGCACTTGATTCTGTAAAAATTGTCATTTTAATCAAATATAATCAGAATATCATTTCCTTCTTATATGTCCAAAATACACAGAGTTAAGAGACAAACATTTGAAAAGGTATTATTTCACATGGCCAACGATACAACAATGTATCAATCTCATGTATGAAACATCCAAAACAATTATAAGTGGATTAATTAGATTTATTTAAGAGGCAAACTTAATTAGAACTTAACATTTATCCACCTACAAGTATCACTACTTTGCTCTTCAGAAAATTGTATGGTTTCTTTGTTTTCCTTTACGAAATTCATGTCTTTTGTGTTAAACTGTAAGTTGCTTTAAACATGTATGTATTTTGCTTTAAACATGTATGTATTTTGCTTTAAACATGTATGTATGTTTGATGCAATAAAGTTTATTATTTAAGAAAAAAAATACCAAATTACAAATGAATCGTTACTCGTCACTAGTCTTCATTTAATATTGTTTTCATCTAATAGATTTAAAACTAATGCAAGATATGTCATTTCAATAGAAGACTGTTATATTAAATGAAAACATATTTATTATTTATTTGCATTATCTTAATCATTGTGGCTAAATAACGTTCGTCATTTTGAAATCTCAATATTCACATACACTTAACACAACTATTTAGATATGTGCGGATATAAATGTTCCGCGTCAGGCGACAATGCGTCTTGTTGCATCTGTTTATTTTGAAGACTCACGGAAACCTGCGTATATGCACAGTTTTACCAGAGCCTTCACTATAAAACTGCTATACAATAGTTCGTTATCAATTACCCTTAGTATTTTACTCGCTAGCTAAGTCGGTAGCGACGCAGGCTGTCAATCAATGGGTTGTGCGTTCGAATCCCAGCTCGACCAACATTCTTTCTGACATTTAATAAAAGTCATTGCGACAAGCGTCATTCGTCTTCCATCAATGGGCAAACAGTCTACCTAAAAAAAAATCAGATGCTTGGGAAGTTGTGATGATTACTGGTGTGGGGAAGCCAGGAAAAACGTAAGTAGGTGAACTGGCCGCCGTGATATGACTAAAAAAATGCTGAAAACGGCGTAAAACCTCAATCAGTTAATCAATACTCATTTACTTGAGCCAGCATACACTTCAATAAAATCATTGTCACATTGAATAAAGCCTAATGGTATCAATTGGAAAGATTCTGTTGAAGTATATCTCTACTTATGTATCACGCAAGGAACTCACAGTGGTAGAGTGGTTAGTGTTGATAATTTGAAAGCAAACGTCTCGGTTTCGATCCCCAATAGCGGCGGTCATGGTGGGGTGCACTCATTAATAAGTGTTATGTCGTAGTGTATACCTGAAATGAGCCGTTCCACGAGAAAACCAACAGTGTGGACCTTGCGTAATGTATCGACCAGATCAGCCTGCGCAGTCCGCGAAGGCTAATCCGGGCCGAAACATTTCGTCTAAGGGGGATTTCGTAATGATTCATGAAAAAGACAATCCACTGGAGGCGAAAAGTGTCTGTCCTAGTTAGCCTGCGCGGCATCCTTAGACTGATCCGAGTCGATACTTAACGCAGAGTCCAACATTTTGGTTTACTCGTCGAACGGATAAAATGATATTGAAAACTGCATACAATTCCAATAAAGAAATGTATTACGACCTAGCTGTACACTGCAGTGATGCCGATATGGAGACGCCATGAGACCTAATAGTACTTGACAAGTTAATCTAAGGTATTGTTTTATAACTCCTAAGGCGGTATAATTCAGTATTTCTATAGCTTGTATTGTCACATTATAATGTATGATACTCACATAAGTCAATGCTCTATTTTAGAGCCACGTCTAGGGATTTGAGGTGTGAGTACGTTCTGCACCGTCTTCTCCGTCCGCATATGAGCCGTTCCGTGAGAGAAAACCATAATTATGGACTCTACGTAATGTATCGACCCAGATCACCCTGGTTTCTGACAAATGATTTTTAGGGTATAGTCTCACTAGTGCAATTCCAGTGTAACATTAAATAATGTCAAAGTGGAGTGTCGTTAAGACCCCTTATGGCTTAACGCGACTCAATCCACTTATAAACCTATTAGTGAAACGGGAAGTATACTATAAAATGATCCTCAACGTAGGAAAATGAACCCCCGTACATTCCAGCCGTCCGTCTAAGGGGGATAGAGGTATAGAGTAATGATTCATGGAAACGAAAATCCACTAGAGGCGAAAAGAGTCTGTCCGGATTAGCCTGCGCGGCATGCTTAGACTGATCCTGGTCGATACTTTACGCAGAGTCCACAATGTTGGTTTCTCGTGGAACGGCGCATTTGTGTATTGTGTATATATATATTAATCTATGCTGTCACTCGCTACGCCTGATCGGGGTTTGCACTTTCCGCATCGGATCAAAGAGCAATTATAGATAGTTATGTGGTATCGGATCCTTTATCGGACTGTATGGATGCATGGACTGATCATGATCTACACTTGTCGTTAATGTTCGAGCCATATTATGTATGAGTGGTAGTGCTGGCTACCACGTTGGGTTCAGTGTTGTGACGGGGATGTCAATACAACTGACGTGCTAGTGTAAGGATAAACCGACCAATATAAGTTGTAGTTAATACGGAAAACACGAAGACTTGTGCGGTTTCACAATATAAGGATTAACCCTTTCCCTCATATATACGCTTTCTGACGCCTCTGCAGCAGACGGATTTTTTAAAACATAGTGACAAAAGAAGAAATTGCTCAAAACGAGCAATTTCTCCATTTGCCACAATGTTTTCCACTTTAAGTCATAGGTTATCCATTCAGTTTTGGAGATTTTCTATTTTTTGATAAATTATGTTCAAAGTCGTCTGCTGCAGAATTGTCCTATGTGGGAAAGGGTTAATACAGCTTTAATTATTGCTGTTTACATCTGAATATTGACTTCAATTTGTTACGAAACGGTATATCAAGCCAACCATAAATGAAAGGATTGATTGCATGATTGAAAAAGTAGAGGCGGAAGAATACTAAAAACAATACAGTCTCCTTTAAATTGAATGACTCAACTTTTTTCTCTATGAATGAATCTAAGATAAGATAAGTTACAATTGTCACTATGAAAAACATTGTCACAAATAATAGTAACACTGTCTGACGTCGATCTCCATCTGTCGTGTCAGTTTGGTCTCCCCCAGACAGCAACCTTTGACGTGAGCCATCATCCAACGTATCGTCCTTCATTTTATGTAGTGCCACTGCAATGACCACATACAAAATGAACATGGAAAACAAGGATAGACCCAAAACCGACTGAAGAACTATTACATATATTTGGTCAAAAGGGGTATCTTGATATTGATCCTCTACACCACATATGGTTACGGAAATATTGTTTTCCTCAAAAGTACGATTGAACTGATTTAATCCACTGACGATTCCACCGGGTACGGCCAAAACACCGGCTGTTAACGTTATTCCAAAGAGTAAATGTACCGCTAGCAATGGTGACATATTGACTGTGTCCGCGATACATGTTCGTTTATACCTGTCTATAGCAATAGTTACCAAACACAGTACATCCGCACTAACCGTAAAGATGTTAAAGAAAGACTTGATCTTACAGATGGTTCTGAACTTATATGAAAACCAGAATAAATGCGATACGATTTCTCCGGGCATTGTTGTGAAGCAACTTATAATATCAATAAGCCCGAGATAAAATACAAAGCAACGATATGCACCTTTGTTGTATCGAAATCCAAACACGTACAGCACAAATGCGTTACCAAGTATTCCAAACAATATCTGCACGCCAACAAAAAGTGTTAAAGGCATAGCTCTGGCCCTAAATTCACGTTCCAGTCTATCCAGAGAGGTTGTGTTATGCAAATCTGAGAACAATTCCATATTGAATGAAAAGATGTCAAATTGTTAGCGTTCACTTTCGGTTTTCATTGTGACTAAATGTCACGTTAAATAATTACAATTGTTATCATATCAAACAAGCCCTATGGAAACTGACCATAGACAGTTTTTTGAAATCAATGACAATATATAAATATAAATACTTGCATACGGGCTTAATCATCGGAGTTTGGTCATCACTTGGATCGAGAGGAATCCTAGAGACTAGTATAAGACTAAATTACGAGAATTGAAGGGTCGCATCAGACTACACTAATCTCTTAACGGCTTATCTAGATGTTTCCTGTTTGCTAGTATTTTAGATCGCTTTTCATGTGACATGACCCACTTATTATCATTAAAAGCCGAACGCCTAAAAAGCCGCCTTTTGGACTTTAGGATAAGAGAGTGTTTTGGCTCCCTGTTCCATCCAGTATGTTATTGTTTTTGCTTGTTTTGGATGAAGCGTATGCTTCTTTTATTTAAATGTATATACTCTTTACAGCACATATATGTGTTAGTATAACGACAGCAAACCAACGTTACGATACAGCAGATAACTTATACATCACAATCCATGGCAAACATCATCAAAACAATCAATATATGCGTTTTTTACATGCGTTTGTCAAGAATTGAAGCAGTCCTTAACATAAGGAACGTGATCATTGGCATAAAAGAAACGATAAATGAAACATGAATAAGGCATGCACAAAAAATAAAACCTTTTTGTCATGGCATGATTTGACCTTGTGCTCACAATTATATCGCGTGTTATTTATCATAACTTCCGTATAGTACTGATAGTCACGAGTAATCTACTATCACTGTGATAAATATAACTGAAAACAATAAACACTTTCACACATACGACAAAGCAGTAACAGATGACTTTGAAAACATCTCAGCAAAGGTATGAAACATCTAAATAATTGAAAGTATAATTGCTGAAGAAAGATGAAAACATTGTTGCTCGTTTTAAGCAATTTCTCCTGTTGTCGCAATTTTGTCAAGCGCCATCTGCGGTGGAGGTGTCAGAAAGCGTCTGCATATGGTAACAGGTTAAAATTCTGTAAAAGCAAATACAGGAAGTATTAAACGTATTAAAAATGCAAGACTGAAATTTGAAGATTTACCGCTAAATATTCGTTTGTCACAAAACTATAGATCAGGAGGCATTAAATACCGTTGATTTGTCATTGTAACGATAACAAGGCATTGACCAGTATTAGAAAGCAGTCGCGAGAGAATTGAGTAAAATCAGAAGAAATCTTAAAATTAAAATGAATTGTTAAACACAGTTGAGAGAGTGTGTGCAAGGAAAACGTGGTTAAAACTACATTATTACTAGCTCATGTGTGTTAAAATAGTGTTTTTGTAACTTTCTTTGAAATCAATCTTGATTGAAAAATAAATGAGTAAAGCTTTATTTTGAGTCGTCATAGTTTAAACTGATAAAATATCTGGACTAACCATCAATCTTTTTCCTTTATATTGTTCTGAGTAAGAAAATGTCCTTGTACAGTGCTATGACCTTAACTGAAATGTTCCTGTCTATACATAGGCCAAGAGAACACCTTTCTTTAACCATACTGTGTTAAACAATATTAATTTCTTCATCTGTAAACGGACTTCAATATCTTTGGTTTATTGCCCTTTTCATGATTTATTATTGTTTTAATATCAATGTTTCAGTACTCAGTTTAAAGAAGTTACTAAGACTTGTTACCCATTGTCCTATTGAGATATCTTAGTATTTTCGGTCTATGCCTGACACTGTATTTCTAATCGATGTTTGCTCAAACTCTTCATCAGAGCTTTTTCTCAAGATGTACCTGTTATCGATCAAACAATTCTGGGTCAACTTCCAGTAACACAATAGAGCTCAAACCGCAACAGCTCAAACGGCAACAACGAAGACCATTAATCAAGGGGTAATGAGTTCGATACCCGCATCGGTCAACCGTTCTTTCCGATGATTGAAAAAAAACAACATTGTGACAAGCGTCATTCGTCTTCCACAACTAGTTTACGGGAGTGACTGGATATGGTCTGGTGTAATGGTGTGCAAGAGGCATGTAGAACACGTCAGGTGAACTGATCGCCGTAATATAACTTAAATACAGTTGGTCATGGCGTTAATCTCCAATCATTCAATATCAACACATCGCTGATTGCTAAAAAATAATGGGTTATTCCCACAGCAGTTTAACTGACATCGGTGTACTTGCCGAAGGCATTGTATTAATTCATATAGTTTGTAAGTTGCCATATCTGACGTTTACATTAAAGTAGGATCGATATAATTCAATCTATCAAGCTTTCCATTGCTCGAAAGAAGCACATTAGCATGGGCTTGGCAGAATGTTTGGCAATTTGGTATCATAAGCAAAGACTTGCTTTTCCAAACGTGTGTCTCTTTAAGGTCATGAATAGCCAATTATTTAGTAGTTGTTTCTGTATACTTGTTCATTTTTGAACACTTAATACAACAAGATAGGAATGGCCCGGATTCATTCATTGGAATATTAACATAGTTTTTGACAACACCTTGTTAAAATTTATCCTAATTTGTATAGATACAAAATGTGCTCCAAAACCAATGCAAGAAGGTCAGGTTATTCTACAGTGTCAAGATATTTCACAAGATTTTTGTTTGGACGAGACGATTGTGGAATACAATTTAAATTTACTTCATCTGTTATAAAACAATATGTCTTTCAATTATGAGCACCAACACTAGTGTTTTAGATAAAGAGAATCAAAGGCTCAAAGTGTTCAATTCTGATTACCATCAGTCCGTCGTTATCTTTAATTTCAAATCACAATTCCTCGTAAACAACAAGACAAATTTCATCTAAACCTAAAAGGAATGTTTCTTTGGTGGTCTTCTTCCAAATGTTTTCAAAGAATTCCATTCGTATTAAAGTGTTTGTCTCATTCAAGCAGAACTATTCCTGGCATTACCCTCTATATACTTGGTTCAATCCATAGTGTATCAGTTCCGAATAAAACGTTTCTGCAATATTTGTTAAATCGAAGACATTGTCAGATCAAAGCACTTGAAGTGCTGTAAGCAAGGGGGCTAACTTCAGATTACATTTTGACATGTAACTACCGATCCCAAAAGTCTAACAAGAACACTTTACAACTGCACTTTGATATGTCAAGATATTGAATGATATAGAAATTGAACGCATACCGATATCATAAAAGTTGACACAAACTACTTCGCTTAAGGACTATGTCATGGCTGAAATTAGAAAATGAGTGGGTGGGGTATACAAGTTAGAATTGTCAAAACATAGAGAAACTTGGACCATGTAACTATTAAAACCTCATCAGATAAGCTTTTTGAAATGTATCTAAATGAAAGAAAATAATTGAAACGATAAGGTTGGTAATTTATAGGCAAATTAAGTGACTATTTTTCGGCTCAGCTTTGCACATTGTTTAGTTACCTAATATATAAATGAATACCTGTAATAGTTAGGTAAAATATCCTTGTAGATGCAACGAGCCTTCAATTTTCAAGTACATGCATACATCCTGTGAAAATCTCTTACAAACATGGATGTGTTGATCAAAAAGAAATAGTGTTATGGTGTGTTTACACAACTAAATTAGACCTATTTAAAGGTTGGCGTCCAATACAAACATTAGAGGATTAAATGTACACAAGTCAATTTTTATAAAAACATCAGTTCATTGAGGCACAGATACACAATAAATATGTTTATCTAATGCTAAAGCAACATACAATTAAGCTGTTCATGTGATATAGATTATTTCAGGTATGTCCCAAAAAACTAACATTCTCTTATGTTCTAATAGTGAAGACCATAATCATACTGCATATGTGCATCCTGATCAGGATCTTCACTATTATGAAATAAGAGAATGTTATTTTTTTTTGCGAAGTAACCTGAAATAATATTTGTTCCATAACACATAGTTTTATATAACTTTTAAAAACACTAGATAAACATACTTATTGTGCATATATGACTTAATGAACTGAGTGTGTACTTATAACAGTCATGTACATTTTATCTCACCATGGTTTGTATTGGACACCCAACCTTTAAATAGGTATTATATTGTTGTGATTACACACAATAGGAAATTATTATATTTGATTAACACCACTGTGTTTTTAAGTGATTTGCACAGGATGTGTGCATGTACCGTAACATTGAAGGCTCGTAGCATCTACAAGGACACTTTACCTAACTATTATAGGTATTTATTTATATATTAGGTAATTTAACAATGTGCAAAGCTGAGCCGAAAAATGGTCAGTTAATTTGCCTATAAATTACCAATCTAATCCTTCCAATTATTTTCTTTCATTCAGATACATTTAAAAAAGCTTATCTGACCAAGTTATAATAGTTACATGGCCAAAGGTCCTCTACGTTTTGAAGTTTTTAACTTGTATACCCCACCCACCCATTTTCTAATTTCAGCCATGACATAGTCCTTAAGTATGCACATCTGCTATCTTGGTAGTTCCTGTTGAGCACATCTACTGGTTTACAATGGGTTTTAGTCGGGTTTTTTATGCAATTAACAAATAAACATGTCATATCAAAATCAAATGAAGGTCTCTGCCTAACAATGAGAAATAAATTGAGAGTCAAATTATAATATCAAAGCAGAAATAAATTCCTTTGTATACTACATTTTCTACGGATTGATGTATGCAAATAACATGAGAAGCTAAATATGTCTTATTTTAATTTAACTTAAATTTAAGAATAGAACAAATATAGTGTCTTCATTGTGAGTAAATATATAAATATGATAATATTTATTTTGGGTTACATACATGAATGTACGGTTAATCATCTGCAGTTGTATATGCTCTTCGGAAAACATTGTCTATGTTATGTAAGGAATTTGTTTAAATTGTATAATTTGCTATAAAACTTGTAGTTTTTATGCATTAAAATATATTGTATTGTATTGTATATCTAAATTATTGTTAATGCTACGTAAAACATCATGCAAACAAACTAATCATTTCAAACAGGGTTTCACAAAGCAAAGGCGAAAAATTAAATGCAATGATTTTAAATCCAAATATTTTGAATGAGTTGGTTGCAGAGGTGGCAAAGGAAGTATGCACCATTGATATGAGAAGGTAATGGAGAGCTACTGTAGAAATAGATATTTGAAGTAATTCATGGTCGATACTTAAACAATAGGGACTGATTCCAGTCTAGATTTCGAGTGTCTTTGGAATTCGCCTACTATAGCAATTGGCTCTGACGAGCCCCTTGCTAAAAGCATAAGCAGTAAAACTGGTCTACACTTATTTCTATCTTGTTCAAAACCAAACTTGTATTTTTTATCTCTAATGTTCTTTCCCTTACCCTTGGCACATGTAGACGCTTTATGATGCCTATGCAGCAGACATCTCTTTAAAACATAGTAGCAAAATGAATAATTGTTCATAACAAGCAGTTTCTCCATTTGCAGCAATGTTTCCAACCCTATTCAAAAATTATACTATAATGTATAGATATTATCTTTATTTTTGCCGAGATGTGTTCAGTCGTCTGCAGCAGATGTGGGAAAAGTGCTTACCCCAATATACACACGCTGTTGACGCCTTTGCAGCAAATGACTTTTGAGAAGATTGGGGAAAAAGGAGAAATTGCACATAATGTTTTAATGTATATATTGTTTCTTTTGAGAAACTTGTCCACTGTTATGACTTTGTATTGACCAAAGGCGTGTAAATGCTCATTTTGCCGAATAAAATTAAAAAAAAAAAAATCTCCTATTGCCACACAATTTTCTACGTTATTCTAAAACTAAACGTTTAAATACAGACTTTCCATATTGTTCTCCTGGTGAGTTCACATTTGAAAATAAAAGGTTCGAAAAATAGTGTGTCTGTCAGATGCATTTGCTTAATTGACTACTGATGTGCAATGACGCACGATGGATCCCTCTGAAATCAAAGACGCCTATTAATCATTTTTTAATGCGTATTATATCAATTTCAAGTTAGGGAAATGCGTTATTTGTGTGTACTTGGAATTCGTAAAATAGGTGTCATTTAAATAAACACATATATAATTATATTAATACATGTATCTAGGTGTTAACAGTTTACGTTTAAATTTTGAAATATTTTCTAAAGATGGAGGTATAGTCCTTGGTGGCATTATATCTCAAATGCACATTTTGTGTGATTAGGTGTTAAAATATTGTCAAAATAGTTGTCGAATATGAAAATGTGTCAGTCATTTATTTACAAACCTTAAGGTAATACCAATACAGTTATGATTAAGTAAAAAAGGTCACCACGAAATCCAATTACACAAGATTGAAATAGTTGACAAATAATACCTTACTAGGAGAGCGAAATTTGAAAATATTGCCCCTGGTTAATTCATGTTGTTGGCCAAGTCGTCTATCAATGTTTTATCAGTCACAAAAGTTTATTTTAAAACCAAAAGTTGGCAAAGTCAGACGACACCGTATATACAGCTACAAAAAAAACTAAATAGCACCAAATAACTTGGTGAAGTATACCTGTAGATTAATATACAACGATTAAGATCAGTGGTGTATTCAGATTTACGTAACATATTTTAAGGACGACTGTGTTTTCGCTGTTAATATGAACATCTTAGTTAGACTAACATATAGTAGTATAACTCGGCCGTGCGACTTCGAGGTTAGGTAAGACTGAATACAGAAAAAGTCAAGTTACTGGTTAGGATTAATATTTGACTTGTGAGAAGGTTTGCTTAATAGAAGGGTCTGTAATGGCTCTGCCTTGAGAAAATTAAAGACGAGTTAATACTATTGATAAAACTGCATGAATTGTAATAAAAAAATCGTTATAATGTAGGTACAAGAGAAAGTAATGTCACCGGAAATCCATACTGCAGTTATGCATAACACTTACAATCTGGTAGTTGAAAAAAATTTAATAATCAACTGAGGGGCATATTGGAACATCAAGGATGGGGTCAATTGCAAATTTATCATAACTTGCAATTTTTGTAAACGAAGTGTTTATGATCAATCTCCATTCTAAGGTAGGTTGACCATACACACAGCCAACTAATTATTGAGCATAAACAGTGGAAATGAGTAAGCTTGCCAATCATTAGTCTAAGTATGTATATAGTACTTTAATTAAATAATTATAAGATTTGTGAATTCCACATACACTTTTCAAGATGATTCTCAGAATATTTTAATCTTATTATTTATCAATAAAATCACAAAACAGACAATTTAGAATGTTCATGCAATAGCACGTCATTTTACCTTTCCCCTATTAAAGTCAACATTGGACACCTTTTCAGCAATCTATTTTTAAAACAATGAGAAAAGGGTTAAATTGCTGAAGACGTGAGTTTTCTCTTTTTCTCATTATAGATGTGTCATAACTTAGTGTTTTTAAACAAACGCAATTTCAATATGTTCGACACATTTAAATTTGTTTTTTTCTGAAAGCTATTAAAAATGTATAAGTAGCGGGCTTCTATAAAAAAAAATCACAAAAAGTACACTGTCGCTGGTTATACTCAACATATTGTCTGCATAACGTCCGGACTCTACCTTTAAATGGTGTGATGAGAGTCTTAACTTTGACAGATGCACATATAAGTGATAACATATATCTGATTATACTCTGTGTAGATTCTGAAAAGAATGAACAAGAGGAAAAGATTATCTGAACATACACTATTCAGAAATGATGCCAATTTATACCATTCTCATGCCAACGTTGCACTATTGTCATACATGTGCCTGTCAACCTATCTACGTTTAATAAAGTATCCGTAAATCGCAAATTGTATGTTGTTCAACTCGCTAACTTGATCAATGTCCTGAAATGGTTACTACGTATGGAGAGAAACAAATCGTCTTTTAATAACGTCAGATGAAGGAGTTATAGCACTTGTCTACACTATTTTGGAACACTCCTCTGATGGTTAAAAGAAAACAGTTCGCTTTATGTGGTAATATTACGATGCAAGCATGCACTGGATTATATCATATAACTTCTTATATTGACCTTAAATTGACAATAGAACAATGATAGGAGAAGTTATTATTACGATAAACTAAACATAAATGCCTTGGACAATTTACAGGTGCAATTGTTTAAAACATATTTTACCCTTCAATTTGGCCTAGTGACCTAGTTCCTGACCGAATATGACCCAAATTTGAATTTGACCTAGAAATGTTTCAAGACAAACATTTCAAACTGCTGAAGCAAAAATTGCGGCCTCTGGAGTGTTAACAAGATTGTCCTTCAATTTGACCTAATGACCTACTATTGACCCGACATGATCCATGTTCGAACTTGACCTACATATCATCAAGACAAACATTCTGATAAAGTTTCAATATGCTCAATTCAAAAATGTGGCATCCAGAGTGTTAACAAGATTTCCCTTCAATTCCGTTAATTTCCCTGTTATATTTGTAAGTCAAACATGTATTACACTTCTGACAGCTGACAAATGCATTTTGAGTCTAATAAGGGGTACATAAATTGTGTTGCTTTTTAAGAAAAGGTTTTAAAATACACAGATGTATTTGCTCCTCTTTATATACATAATTAAAGCGCTATCGATAAAGACTACCTGCATCGAGTCCTCGAAAATGACAACATTCTTTCCCCTGAATAAGAAGAAAAGCAGACTGCCTGTGGCAACACTATTGAAGCATTAAATGGGAGATTTCAATGTAATTAACAATTATCAAGAGTATCTAGTGAGCATCTGCAAATGTTTCATCAACGGCTCACTCTGTGAAATAACTAGATAAAACACCCAAATATGCTATATTTCTTTTATGTGTTTATTACACAGTAAATGAAACAGACTCACCTTGATATGTCGTTGTCGTAAAAGCTGTTGCATCATGCATTCTCCACAGCGGGGAACGTTGGTAACTATCTCTCTGACTACCATGTATACAACGTGACTGTCTACGTCAGAATATGTCATCTTACTAAGGCCATATTGTCTCATTCGACGGTACACCGTACTTTTAGAAACGCTTAACATGTTGCAGATGTCACAAATTTTGTAGTCTTAATCGAGAAAACCTTGCAACATCTTTTGAGGAATTTCGAATTGTCTGCTATTGCCAGCATTACTGCATGGCACCACTGATACTTGCCCTTCATCATCTGCACTTCCGTATAAATCACATTCCATTCGCAACGCCATCATGTCTGACCGGTTCGTTATCTCTAAACATTCCATTTCGTAAGCTGTTAACGGATTCACAATGTCCGGTGTTATTTTTTATTTTATAAAACTCGGGATGTTCTTGCCAAGTCCTAATTTTTAATGAATCAGCTCCATTTTCGACACCTGGAATTCATTCTAATCAAGACCCTTGCATTTTACCGGTGCGTGTCGAAGAATACAGCCTTTGCAAAATAATTCCGGGCATAGCCTGATGTAACATTACAAACAGAAGACGTAAAGATACATCTACATAATATACATATAAGCCTTATTCGCATACGTGTATACAATACAAATAAGTAATCAGCCAATACAAATAATAAACGACAGGATGTAATATGTAATGCACACAACGTAATAAAATATTGATATGATATAAAAGTGTGTGCACATTATATAATAAAATATGGAAATACAATTAAAGCTACACATGCTATAAAGATGCATCTACATAATATAAAGATGTATCTACATCATTTAAAGATGTATCTACATCATTTAAAGATGTATCTACATAATATAATAAAAACTGTCAGAATATAAATAAAAAAAACACAACATACAAAGATGTACCGACATAATATAAATATGTTTGCACAACATGTAAAGAACTTACATTACATAATATAATACAAAACAAACATAGTAATAGAGTTTTATCATTACAAAAGACAGTGCCGGCGTACCATATGAACATGTTCTGATGTAACTAACGATAGGACAATTTTACCAGAATGTCATAAAGCTTGTATTGTATTAAAAACATACATTTTTTAGACGGAGTCAGAGTTTATAACGAAACGGTTCTCCTATGCATCTTTTTGAATTATTCTGAAAGTTACAATTCTCGTTGAGCTCATCTATTATACTGATTGGTGTTTTAAAGGTACGTAATCAATTCAATTTACAACTATGCATTATGGATTAGATTGCATGATATAATAACAATCGGTGATAATAATGAACAAGAGCGCCGCGGAGCGAACGTAAAAGTTCGTCTGTTTTTTTCTAAGTCGAAAGAGGTGCATTGCTGGAAAAGTATTAATGCTAGAGTTATGTGACTTGGTAACGACATGCGTATTGTTCCTAGGAACATGTGTACCAAGTCAATTATATTTTTTAACGGTTTTTGAGTTATGAGGTAAGGTTAACATTGTGTGACCACGCAGACGACGACAATGCCAAGGGTATCACAATAGCTTTTTTTTCTTCGAGAAACAGACGAGCTTATTATATGTTTCAACTTTTATTCCGCCTCCTTCGTTTCATCTTAACTTCAAAATAGTGCGTTCCGTCGCGCGACAATGGTCTAACGACAATACGATTGAATTCTTATAAAAATCGGCCCTGCCGATTTTATTGAAAATTTGATAAGTTGTAGAAAAATGGTGATGCGAGCTAGATAAAAACAATCTCTCGTGCCTTTTGAGTAAAATAAAAACGGATTTCATTACCGTTGAATTATTCAAAATAAGTTCCATGACAAACCGGGTTTTGTTATCTAGCATTCTTATTTCAAGTCACGTGAAACGAGAAAGTAGTGGAGACTTATTTACCCACTCTGTCAGACAGACAGACGTATACTCTAAAGACGGTTACATTGTAACAACATGGTATACACACATTATTAACATTCGATAATATGTGAGAAATCTTGATTAACCTTAAACGTAGCGTTTAGAACTACATAATATAATTTCAATCTATACATATTTTCAGTGTAGTTAAAACACTCGTTCTTATGTTGAAACGATATCCTTTCAACGGTATGCATTCTACATCAAAGAGCATTTTATTTGTTGTGTCTACATTATCACCGTTTACCGAAGACCATAACACTTTTAAACCGATGTTTACGTAATATATACGTAATATATACAGTTAGCGTGAGAATCGAAACTGTCGCTATCGTCTTTAAACAAACCAACATTGTGTCATGTACATCGGATGTTCAAATGACATTCAAATTTCTAGCAATCTTTATTTTCATCATTTATCGTCTGGTTTTTATGCCTTTAGCAAATTATGCTTGTCTAATTCAGAACTAGTTCTAAAAATACCATACTCGTAAGGACCTCATATTCCGTTCATATCTAAATCAGTCCGTGGCACTACTTTTGTATTCAAAAATATCTCAAGAATAAGTGATATAAATGCTCAACTATAAAATTATAACAGGGATCTAATATGTTGATTTTGTTTGGTGTTTAATCCATTGGTCATGTGTTCGTATCCCGGCTCGGCTATCCTCATGTTCGACGATTGGAGAAATATTTGCGACCAGTGACGATTTTGTCTTCTACAAATGCTAAAATCCTATATGGCAGTCACTTGTCGAGAAATAACGTCATTATTGAACTCAGTCCGCTGTTTTATAGATAAATTGTTTTATTTCAATAATTTGATATTTGTTGTTTACTCAATGTTTATAACGTCGCTATAAAAGCCGGCTTCTACGACAAGGCCGTAGAAGTGATATGTATACCTATAACCCGTTCCCGTTACAGTTTACTTAAACAATATCTGAAAAAAATGTCCGCTCAATGCAAACCAAATGTTACTATGGCTACAGGAGAATCTTTTCTTGTACATAAAAGTATACCCAATATTGCATTTGATTTAGCTGTATACTATATAACATACACATATTTAAAACGCTTAATGATTCTTCAACAGGGGTTGTGGTCAGAATGGCTAAATCAAGGTAATGATTTTCGTTATTAATCTTCAGTTGTGACAGATTTATGAGGGACTTTCAAACAAAATCGCATATCATATCTTGATTCTCATTCAAGTAATATTTCGGAAGAAAACTTTTCATATGCATTATGATGATGACTTTAATTATTATTAACATTATGATTATTATTATTAATATTATTATTAATATGTGTCCTAATTTCTCCTTTTATTGGTGTATATCATGTACATGTATTGCATGACCAAACTAGATGTTGCAGCTAAGATAATAAGTTAAACTATATTTATTTAAGTTTGTTGCGATCTGTAAACAAATTCCAACAGTTAAATGCTTTTGAACATAAGAATAAATATTATATTTTAGAAATGTAACAAAAACAAAACAATGGATGCGTCGCTAGCATGTGACAAACCAAATAAATTCCCTTTAAAATGGCATGCATTGCATACAATTATATGAGATATGGCTAAAATGATGATATGTACAATGTACTTTTCAAAATGTGGCAAGGATCTTGTTGTGACCTTTGTAATTACTATTATTTAAGGATTTATTTACCTAATGATCAGCTTAAATGATGCAAATAACAAATTATTGAAGCGAAACGAATGTTAGAATAATGTGAATGTCAAAATCAGACATTTCAGGTGGATGTTATTCCTTTAATGTTTATTAACGTGTTTAATGATCACGTGCATCCTGCTTCCTCATGTTGTCACTCAGCCCTCGGATTTTCTACTATGGGAGACGAAAAAAGGCTTAAGAGTGTCTTAACGAATAGTTTGCTTCAATATCTACTTTAGATGATTCCAATGTGTCTTTACCTACTTTTATTATTAAAGAAACAGAATATTTTCTATCGCATAATCAAGTCTCTGCTTTAGATAGTGAAGGCTTGATAAGTATTTTAAACATTAACAAAGCAATTGGTCCTGATCTAAGTAGTCGCATACTACTACAAACGCTACTAAACACAGTATTACAAAACCTTTGTTGAAACTATTTAAGTAATTTCTTTGAGGAAATAATCCCTCACAAATGAAAGCAATCAATCGTCATACCTTTAATCAAAAAGGGCGATAATGGAAATTATAACCTAATATCACAATCAAGATTTTTTAAGATTTCAAATATTTTATTTAATTATTTAAGCCGTCGACCCATAATATAAACAATACATATATATAGTTTTGCCTCCACAAAATACAATTATTTGTATTTACCTTTAGATGTAATGTTACAAAATACATACCATAGATAGGACATAGTGTAATGAACAGACTAAACCAGTGTTAGAAGCTAACGGAAATTGTGAAACATGGAGAATTTGGCTCATAATGATGCTACTTTCATTTATAGTGCATAGACGATGTTTTTTGGCTAGATGTTTTCAAAGTTCAAGATTTGAAATATATAGGCCACCGGCCTCTAATATAAACACTACATGTATAGGTTTACCCCAACAAACTACAAATAGATGAAGATACATTCCTGTAGTTGTTATAAATATAACATGAATATCAACTAGTGTAGATAAAGATCAAAATATATTGATTCTAAATGCTAAGGTTAGATTCTTCATTTCTTATCAACAATATTTTGTTTCCTAATTAACATATATTGAGCCGAGCCCCGGTAGATCAGTCGGTAACGAAGCGGCCTGTCAATCCAGGAGTTATGAGTTCGAACCTCAGCTCGGCCAACAATCTTTCCGACGTTTGACAAAAGTCACTGTGGCATGCGTCATTCGTCTTTTACAAATGGGCTAACAGTCTATGTGGAAAAGCATCCAGTTGTTTGGAAAGTATGTTGTGTGGAGTACTGGTGTGAGCAAACCAGGAAACATATGAGTAGGTGAACTGGCCGCCGTGATATGACTAAGAAAGTGTTGAAAACGGCGTTAACCCCAATCAATCAATCAATACATAAATTGAATACATTTGATCTGTCGCAACATGGTATGAATCAAATGACTGAATCGGCTGTTTTGATTTTTATATCACCTATATAAATTTTCTGAATTTCTCATTTCTCTGAAAGCATGAAATTCATGCTCAATTACATCAATTGCGAATTTTTCAAGACAATAAGTGCAAATTCTCTCTTCTCTTGGAGCATTATGATGTCTGCCTACTTCAATATTCAGTTTATGATCCGAGCACCGACATTTTGCAAATGCTTTCCTAAGGTTAAAAGGTATATCAATAGTTAAACAAGAGAAAGTTGATGCAAGGCATCAATGTCGCCGGAAAAGACTGCATTGATTTATTTATGTATTCTTGACTTTCCTTAGTCTATTCAAACATTAGGAACGTTGAAATGAAAACATTTGCTTATAAATTTTATATTCATACCTATACATTAGGGTATCTATAAAAAATTAACGAAATGTGTACACATTTATCTTGGTTTAAATTTAATTTTGCTGTTGTTACTTATTTAAATAATAGTATTCATTCATATAATTTCAATGTTTGTCAATCTTATTCGAATCACAAGGTAAATATCCTGGTATTGCTTTAAAGGGAGGTAATTTGAAGTAAACAAAAGTCTTCAAAAGGAGAAATATATCAGCATTACCGTCTATAGTTTAAATTGTTCTATTGTTTGTGGATTTAAAAATGTTCTTTTTTTCTTATTGCTACATGTACAACGAAATATTGCGGCTTCTCTTTGACGCTTTGCGTCAAACATTCGTCTTGTACTTGTCTAAAATAAAATAATATCACTCGCTTTTTCATATCGAAATGCGCATGCGCGAAAATCGATGTTAAAGGTCACGAAACTACACAACAGAATAGGATCTATATTTAGCTTAGAAACAGTTCCTACTTTAGATATTCATGGATTAACATTATTAAATGAATTCTACACAAATCAAGACATCTCTTTGAACATGAAAACAACATTTAGTAAGTTAAAATTGCTATTAAAAGGAGAATCCGAAATTGACCTCAATGATGACACATAAGAGTCTGCATTAGGGGGTGTTGGTTCACGTCTTGAAGGGACCACTTTTGTCTTCGTAAATAAGACAAAAAACTTAAATGCGAGTGAAATAAAAAAAACTGCAAACATTAAAAAATCGGAATATTTATTTCATTGTAGATGTGTCATTTATTAGTGTTCGAAAACAACCACAATTGTAATATGTTCAAATCATCTAGATTTGTTTCTTTCTAATAATAAGCCGCCCTCCCATGTGATTTCAGAAAAGCTATTAAAAATAGAAGTCGCGGGCTTCTGCCCGGCGACTAATAACGTTCCACGTTTAAAAGTGATTTAAATTGCATATAATAATATGTTTTACTAGAATAACTTAGAGTATGTCAATCTTGTTGTGAAAAATCCTTAAGCCTTTTTTTGCATTCTGAGATAAACATATTTATATTTCCAAAATATCCTGGGAAATCCAGATGTATCCGAAACCGTTACTAAATAATAAACTTCTGTTGCGTATGTATGTCTGTTTTGATCATCTAAATTTGTTAACATAATATAACATTGCTTTGAATACCTATGGGTTGGCATTTGTATTAATTTTGACCAGTACTTTAGTAATCTAAGAAAATGCTCCATACATAAAGGGAATCGACCACATTCACCTAAGACCATTTGATTACAAGTTCCTTTATTTACCCCCAAGGAATTGTTTACAAGCTGAGAGGCACTACGGTCATGGTGGAGTGCCCTTGGGTAAGGCACATTTTCTAGCCTAGTATTGGTTTGTTTACCCAGGGATCATGAATAAGTGAACTGTCGCCGAGATATAACTGAAATATTGTTGAAAGCGGCGTAAAACCCCAATAAATAAATAAATAATAAACAAACTGAGAATTGTTTCTTTTCAAGAATACATCTGTTTACCATTGAATCAACTATTTTAAAATAGTCAATGTAATCCAAGGCTGCAAAACGATGATGTTGAGCACGGATACAGTTTAATGACTTTTTAGACTGCGCTGATAGATTAAAACACGCTTTAGACCATTTTAGTTTAGGGGTGAAAATTAAACCCATGTATTTGTAAAATGAAACTGTTGCAATAGGTTTATTATAAAGGAACAATTTTTCACTTTTTCTCAGAGGACCACCATTTCTAAACACTACAACCTTAGTTTTGTTTAGATTTATAGACATACCAACAGTATTTGAATCGTTTTCAATTGCATTTATTTGTCGCTGTAATTGTACGACTGTATCAGCTGGGCTTGCTAAAACATCTGCGAACATTAATGTTATAATATTAGGAATGTTAGTGGTTACGAAGATGCCTGAGTTACATTTATTCATGACATACATGTATGCACAAATATCGTTTATAAATAAATCAAAAATCATTAGCGAGCTTAAATCTCCCTGTCGCGTGTGTGCCTTTTAAACAAGGGAAGTAACTAGTATGGGAATCTTCAACTTTGACGCATGAATTGTTGTTCTTGTAAATGCTCAACAGTATTTTCAGAAAATTACCAGATATTCCTTTACGTGCTAACATTTCAAAGAAGGCTTTATGTGAAACATTATCAAATATTTCGATAAATATTTTTGTATCATAGCATGCAAAGTGAACATATTATCAATTGGATAATAACCATTACGAAATCCGGCTTGAGATTCATCGATGTGATTATTTATAGATACCCATTTACATACTCGAGTATATAAAATGGAGGAAAACAATTTGGAAATAACATTAAAAGGAGATATTCCTCTGTAATTATTTGGATCATTCATTTGGACCAGATGTGTGTATTGGACAGATAATACTCTCTGACCACTGATGTGGCATTTGTCTCGTCATCAATATATAATTAAATAGTTCGGAGTTACAACACTTTTAGTATTATTTAAAAAATGACATAATTTACCGTCACAACCTGAGGCTTTGTTTTGCAAATAGCTTTGTATGTTTCTTTTATAGATATTTCATCCTTTAAAATGTCACTTGATAACGAATAATTCACATTAAGTTCAATATTGTAATGAGATATGTCATTTCCTGTTAAAAGAGATGAAAAATGATTTAACAAAATAGACTTTTTGATTGGTTCTGACATCATCATTTTGTACTAACTTCCAGAATTTGCAGCTTTTACAGTTATGCTTGGCAGTGTTTTGGGTTTTTTTGCACGTATCTTTAAAAATCTTTTTATTTTCCTTATACAATTTCAGATCATCCTGTTCGTTAATTTTTCTGAATATTTATTACATTTCAAATGATCCAATTCACTGTCCCACCATGGCGGTTGGTTGTTGTTATTGTTAACTGAAATATATCTTCTATTGTTTACCTTTAAACCTAATTCCTGTGCTGTAGATGTATATAATTAGTTTAATAATGAAACCATCTCATTCACATTATGTTTTAATCAAAGTAGTTAAAGTATCATAGATTAAGTTAAATTTAATTGTAAAAGTTGAAACAAAGAGATTATTTTTGCTTTCGTTCCAGAACAACTTATTTAAGCTGTGCACTTTTTCCCGTTCTGTATTCGGATTACTTTATAATAAGCCTTTAGTTGTTACAGCTTTTTCGATGGTAAATTCTAAGGTACATTTTACTGGAAAGTGATCCGAGTCATCTCTTGTCAAGAATTTCAAAATCAGTAACAAATGGGAACAAATCTGTAAATACAAACAATAATCTACAACAGACGCTCCCTTACCAGAAGTACACGTGATACTGCCCTCTTTGTATTGAAATAAACGTAAATTTAAAATATTTATAGTACAACATATTTCGTTAAGAAATGAATACCCTGATTGTCTATTCTTTTAGGCAGGATGTTTTAATGCACGGACCAAATACTTTTTAGATTACATACCCAGATCCATTGTGCTTCATATCTTTGATACTTCTGGGAAGAGAAAAACTGTCTGTCATCTGGTATGTAATCTAAAAAGTATTTGGTCCGTGCATTAAAACATCATGCCTAAAAGAATAGACAATCAGGGTATTCATTTCTTAACTCACTTAAAAGATCACAAAATATTTCAAACTATCATTTTCGTAAATATATGAACCCTCATGTGACATATACACAAATATCAAGATAATTTGTTTGTTCATTGTTTCTAAAGTGTCGTATCTAAGTAGAAAAACAATACTTTCAGAAAATTCCTCGTCATTTTACAACGAAACATTTTTCTAAATGTGCTGCTTTTGATAAATACAGAAATACCGCCACTGTTTCGAAATGCACGTTTTATCTTAGTCCTAACAATATCAAAACACATGTATTCAGACAAAAACAATATCAAATTCTGATTTCTTGTCGCTCCATGTTTCTGACTAATGAATAATGTCAAACAACGAGAGAAACGTTTTAAGATCAATGTTATTCACATGCTTTTTAAGACCTGCAATATTCCACGAAATGGTATTTAATCTGTTTATAGTTGTTTGTATACAAAACCGGGCGTTGACCTGAATATCAATGTCCTCTCGTCGTTCTTGACCGGGGGAATGGTCACGTACATGCTTGGAAGATGGGTTCTCGTTGTTACAGACGTCCTCATTAATATGCACATATACTATATCATCTGCTTCCTGATTGGTGATTAACTATAATAAACATTATCATGTGGATCTCCACGTGTTGATTGTTTACTATTTTTACTCCTACTCACTAACACAACACTATCATTCTTTTCATTATATTTGTAGACATTTCCATCAATTATTAGCTTATCATATGACACTGAGGCTTCTATCATGCGCGCTTTCCTAATTCGTAACGATTTTTACGAATCCTCTGTGAATAATCTTCCTTGATAGAAATACCAGAATCACGACCAAGGCTTTCCTTTTCAGCAATAAGGATAATTTGTTTATCTTTAAAACTAGTGAATTTAATGATAAGTGTCGGTTAATCGCGATTTTCTTTACGTCTCATTCGTTGAGCCCATCCTTATTTAATCTGCATCCTGTAAGTGAAGATCATATTTCAATACATCACGTACCTTACTTTCGCTTGTGTCTCATGTCTCGTGCGAGGATCCCTCAATTCCATCAAATAAAGCTGTATTGGAAACTTTATGGATTTATAATTTACTTGATCTTAATCGTTTGATATATAAATACCAATCAGCATTTTACGATGTCACTCGACCGTTCATGATTTACTAGTCATGTATCATCAAATTGTCTCCTCTATTGATTCAAGCCGAAACACGTACAATATCAAAGGCATTTGATATGGTTTGGTATAAAGGTCTTTTATTCAAACGTCACCAATCTGATAACAATGGTCCTCTTTTAAACAGGATACGAGATTATCTTAAAAATCGGCACCATTTAGTTTTCGTTGGAACAGCTCTATCAAGTTCAATACCCGTTAATGCTGGTGTTCGTCAAGGTTCTATACTCGGTCATTGCTTTTTTAAATACATGTCAATAGTATTTCAGAATTATTAGCAGCCGACACTTCTTGAGCATGTTCGGCCTCATCTGTAACAGACATTGAAGGTTAATTAAACCATGAACTAATGATAAGTTCTGTCAGGACAAAACTATGGTTAATTACATTTAACCAAAACAAGACTGAAGCTGTGATACTTTCAAACAAAAACATAATTCCCCCAAATTTGATATTTAATCATGTCAACAGGCCAATTTGTTGAAATTCAGAAACATATTGGTGTAACTTTAAGCATTAATGGAATGTGGAGGGAACATATGCATACAATAGTTAAATCCGAATCCAATATCTTTGGTATGGTGAGAGCAATGAAATAGAAAAATCGGTCAGCCTCTCTTAAACAATTGAACATCTCTTTCTTGCGTTCAATTTTTGAGTATGCATCCGTCGTTTTGGTTAATTACTCTGCTACATAAAATGAATCCCTTAAAGAGATAAAAAACGAAGCTGCTTTAACAGTTACTGGATTAACAAGATCTTCTTTACTTCATGATTTACAAAATGAAATAGGTTGGTTAACATTACTAGACAGGACGAAATACATAAATCTTGTTTGTAAAATTACTAACGGTCTTACTCCAAACTACTTAACTGACATTTTCCCCTCAATTGCTTGAAAATGACATAATTGCTCGTCGTACTGAACTATTTTCAAATGCATTAATTCCATCAGCTGTTGTCTTGTGAAATGAATTGCCACATGATCTGAATATACTTTACCATATTTATCTTTAAAGCACAACTATTGCATCTTTTTCTAGTTGCATCTGTGCCAAGGTATTATCTCAAAGGTTATGGTAAATAGTTTGTGTTTCATGCTAGGCCTCGAAACAACTGCAATAATCTTAATTCTCATCTTTATTCCGACCAAATGTCAAGCTACAGTATTTGCAGCTGCAGTAATCAAACTGAGGATGTTGAACAGTCTTTGTTCCAGTGTACACATTAAGGAATCCGAGAATAAAATTATTTCGTAAGTTACATAAATAGCAACCCTTTTAACAATTATTTGAAAACGTTTTAAGTTCATTGATATCCATAAATGAAGTTAAAAACGAAAATAAGTTTTGGACATTATTAAGCCTGTATTGTATAATAGCGCTTATACTAATTGTATTAGTTCCGGAAGAACATAAAAACACACTGAATCAATTTTCTTAATTGTCTCTAATTCTTTTAGTGCTACATCATGTGGAATTCACAACATCAAATAAAGTTCAGTAGAAAATCTATGGGGGTTATTGACTCGAGAAAGCTCTAAAATGTGTTTATCGCCTGTCGATGTACAACAAAAGGCAACCATGCCGTCTCGAAATAATAAATAGTAAATGGCGAAATTCAAGGGCGATAATCCCCTCAAACCACCTAAAGTATTACTGAGATATAGATATCACATTGATCGATTATTACAGCAACGTATATAGAAAATTTCTTATGTCCTACAGGCATGACAGACATTATGATACTTAACCCGATATATAACGCTATACTAAGGAAATACCAAATGTACTACTGATTGCCTCTCTAAAACAAATATCATACTAATGTATGCCTCCACCCCTCACACACCCTTAGTAAAATGTCAAAACTTTATATTACCAAACAAATGATTTTCCGAAAAAAAATATATTAAAAGAAATGGTCTTTTGCAATGTTGTTAATACTTATTCATTAATCTTGTATTTCAGCTATACTTATAGTATTACATTTAATATTTAGGAAGGGTTTTACGAAAACCAACCAAGGGGATCAGTTAGGATCCTGATTCACCTGTAGTTCTGCGCAATAGGGTCAAGGTCTTCCCCCTACGCCAGCTAATCTTACAAGCTTCATTGAAGAATTTGAAGGGCGGTTCTATCCAAAAGTCAACTATATAAGTATGCAAATTGATCGTTATTACTTATAGTGTCGTACTCTCCGAATGTCGATTTCCGTCTAGCCTGACTTATGTAGTTTCCATTGACATGTGACAGGTAGTGTGTCAATCATACCTTCTTTAATTATTATTTAGTTAAATAAACGAAGATAAAAAAAAAAAAAATGTTTTGATAATAGCATGTATTATAGCAGCGTACTGGGCCTTACGGTGCCAGTGAGATGCTTTCTACGATGTTACGATTACTCGTGGTCTACAACCTACGACACATCAAGAACTTCGCGCTTTATATATATAAGCTCAGGGTATATTATATACTGAATGATAACATATAGAGATTTCCCAACTTGAGAAAACCTATAACATGCTTTTTGTCTACTGAGCAATATCGCCTAGTGTGCGATATAGCTCACTAGCCGGATTTTCGGAACTACTTTTTTTAAATCTCTTTTAAACACTTTTTAGCTCCGTTTTCACTACTTAACACTTTATTTCCATGATGAACCGTTAAATAATCCACAATTGCACTTTTAAATCCGCAAATAAGAGCTTGAATCGACATGACACAAGTTTATTTCAATCAATGTACACATTGTCGGTGACGTCACGTATATATATATAGTGACGTCACTGCAAAACTGGCAGATTACGTCATTCAGATCTCGCCACTTCTGAGCTAAAAATAAATGAGCTGCACAGGGGTATTGTCGTTTAAAAACGAAAATTATCGCCGAGTATATAATATATAGTTTAATAAACATTGTTTTCATGATTTGGGAATTAAATCCCTCGTGAAAGAGATTCTTGCATATAAAAACTCGTGCGCTATGGCGCACTCGTTTTTATATCGCAAGAATCTCTTCCACTTGGGATTTAAATCCCGTATCATGAAAACAATGTTAATTAAACTCTATATATTGTACGACGAGTAACGAAAGGCCAAGCGAACACATGATACCAACGGCCCGGTATGCTTCAGGCCGCCGTGTGTTTGAACTGTACAAGTCTTGTCCCGAATTGGTATATATGTTACGTATGCATACTTTGAATGCTTCCCTAATATAATGTGAATATGTAAATACATACGATAAATGTTCCGAACAATTTCTTCTGATGTTGTGTCTATTTCCAAACTAACAATTGCCTTTCTGTAAAAAATGTAGCGAAACACTATAAAGTAGTAGAGTTAAATTGCCTGTAATTACGAAATAAGAGGATTTAGATTTAGGCTCTGTATATTGTAAAATCTTAGGATTATTTTACAATGTAAAACAGTGTAATTTTGAACCATTATCTTCCTAAATTCGGTGTTGTCTCTTTCAGATCACATTGTACGTAATTCCTACAAGTTCGTGTCGTATACATATCACAGATGATTAGAAGATGGATACTTACTTAAAGATATTGAAGTAACCACCGAGATCAATCCTTTACTGTGCTATTGCTTTGACAACATATTTGTGTTTGAAATGTAATGTCAAACGGATGGTTTCCAAAGATGTAAATCTTTTAACAAGAATCTACTGAATAGTTTTTTATACAAATACGCAAGAAGTTATTTGTTTACACCTGATTTTTATTTGTGGAAAAGACCGTTTTTAATATATCAAAATATGATGGTAACAATTTAGCATTACTATCAAACATCAGCCGCAGATTTTTAAGGATTCATTGTGCTACACGGCGTCAAAATTAACCACCAAATATATAAACATGTACAACTTTATTTCACTAATATAGAGTTCTGGACCGTCCTCAAGTACTGCAATTCGTCATGACAGATAGGAAATTTGGTCAAATCTATCATAGATCGTGCGTTCCAGTTGATGACATACAATGTCAACTAGCAAACTGGATAGTAAAATATGTACCTGTATTTCTCCTTGGCATCGGAACAATTGGAAATATCCTGAATATTGCATTGCTAAGTCGAAAAGAAATCCGAGACAAACCAGTTTTCCTGCTATTTTTTCTGGCCGTTTTTGATCTTATTTCGCTTTGGACAGTCCTGCCTGAGCACATTTTGATTAAAACTGCTGGTGTCTTTTACGATGATATTTCTCCAGTGTTCTGCAAACTAATTAGAACGATAACTGTAGCAGCAGGTACTGCTTCGATATGGACGGTTTCAATGTTTTCCTTTAAACGATTGAAGGTGGTTTTATTTTATATTGAAAGTCATGGTGTTTCGAGCAAGATCAATACTTTAGTAGTTGCATTTTCTTTAGCTGTATTGTCTTTATCTTTATCTGGGATAATGGTAAACGGATTTACTGTCGTCGACGACAGATTTTCTGTATCCAAAAATGTTTCAAATGTTAGTTCTAGCTGTACATACATTTCAGAAGACTTCGGAGAAAATAGCTTCATTGTTTCCGCTATTTTTTTTGTATTTGCCATGCTTTTGCCTGGTATTATAATAATGGTGGGTAATGTAGCGCTCATCTGTCATTTCTATAAACGCCGAGTAACATCAATCCCGGACGATCAAACAATGATTCTTTTCGCAGTAACAAGTCTTATGGTTGTGACCTTTTTTCCTTATATAGTATTTCTTATTATTTCTGTCATGATGTTGCCGGTGGGCGCTGACTTAAGTCCGACACTTGAACTGTTAAGGTCGTTCTTTCAATGTTTATATTGGTGCAACTATACGTTTAACTTCCTGTGCTATGTGTGGGGCGGGAGTTTGTTTAAAAAAGAAGTTAAACAAATGTGGCAAGAGTTTAAATCTCTTTGCTCGAAAAACAACGGACCATTATGAAACTTGACCGGGTTAGGTTTGGTAACAGTATTTGTTTTAATACTTTGGAAATTTACTTTGAATGGCAAGGACCTCTGTCATCGACGTGCTGTTATGAACCCGATTATTCACTGACTAATATTGTAAAATTGGTGACGGTTGACCCTTGATTGAGTTTATTTCTCGGGTCAATGCATATGAAAATACTAGAAGTTAGGCAAACTTGATTTGTCCGAAATCTTTTATGTTATCGTTTCGTAGTTGTATAAAATTATAAGTGTTTGCAACAATTGGATTTCCTTTGTTAATATATGTGTCCCCGTATTTGAATTTGTATTGCAAAGGATCTGACTTCTGATTTCAGGGCATTGACTTTGTTGAAGATACCCACTGCGATTCAATATTCGCCTGATTTCCTGGACGGGGTATACATTAACAATCTATCTTTATGTATGTCGTTTCATCCGTCTGTCTGTCATAGATTATAAATTTTGAAATTAATGTATATGACGTAAATTTGTAATAAATGGTTTATGAACTTGCACTCAGGGCAAACACGTGAGTGTTGCTATGGCACGTTGGGAAACCTTGATGTTTGGAGTTTGTGTATCGCCCACTGCCAATCTCCTTCCCATGAACTTCAACATAACACAAAACAGTGGATACGTGAAAGTCAAATGTTAAACACTATCGGGGTTATATTTTACCATTGAGGCTATATATCTATGTTAATTAAACTTGGCATGTGCACTAATATGAATTTATATGGGCAATTATGCGTGCTTGAAGTTGAAAGTTCGAGGATATAGGTGGTGAACTGTAAGGAATTCAAGGTCATACTAGATATTGGAAGATTTGGGTGCTTACATCTTTAATTTCCACGCGCAAGGACAGCAAAAGAAAGAACATGCATGAAGACAGAAGAGAAGATTTCTACTTTAAAAACCCGCGCTGAGCCCAAATTAAAAACTCAAAGACTGAAACATCAGCACCTTGTAAGAACATGTTTAACCAATATTCAGAACAGTATAGATACTTTATTCGTATAGCAGTGGGAGTGAAAGAAAAGAGGGTCGCTTTAATGCATTACCTATTTCCCCTGAAAAGTTTGTCTTGCGTTTGTTGCATTTTCGATGAAAATGTGTTGTAACTGGGAATTTTGTAATAACCTCTTTTGCTCAATTGCTATATAGACTGTTTCAAATTGAAAATATCGGGCGACAATTGTGTTTATATTCGGAAACAAATACATGTTGATTTGCGTCAATGTGGAGTTGTTCAGTCGGAGAATGATATACCCCCGTTGACGTGCACCAACATGAGCGTACCATTGTCTATGGTTATATAATTTCATTATTTTATTTTCGTGTTGTGAGTTTAATTATTGGCAAAATAATATAGATTTAATTTACCTTCAAATTATTAATAGGTTTAAGCTGCTTTGTTAATAGTTAATAGAAAAGGGATTAGATACAGTTTATCAAATCCTACAGACGCATGTTGATGCATGTGTTGCAAGAAAACATTGTGGAAAAAGGAGAAATTGCTCGTAACGGTTATTTTCTCATTTGGCCCCAATGTTTTCAACTCTTTTCAATAAAAGAACAATTAATAATTATACTTTCATTGTTAGAGATTTTCCATATTTTTTCCGCAATGTGTGAAAAGTCGTCTGTTGTAGATTTGTTTATTGATTTAGTGCATATATTGGTCCAAATATCCTGACACAAGTCAGTCAGTCGTAATGTTAAACCCAGCAACCCTGAGCGCCAAGGAAGGCAGCAAATACTATCATTTTTAAAATATTTAATATGATCGAACCCGCGACATCCGCACTCGAGGAGGACGGTTGATTAATGATCTGGACTATGGGGTTGCCAATCGAGGACCTCGACATTGTGAGGCTTAAAGAAGTCGCGACAATCCCTTGTTTCGTGCGGTCTCGTATTACCTTGTTTGGACGTGAGGTAGCAAGCGACATGGGAAGGTGTAACAATGCGAGGCTAAAACACCAGATCTCTATAGCGATTGCCGTGAATTACAACTAAAGGCTTTTACATGCCATTTGAAATTTCGCCAAAAACCATCAAAGACCCGTCCATAAATATATCATTTCCCCCAAACACAAGCTTCGGCAAAACGTTCTCCGCTACGTCGGTACGTACAGTTATTTGTCTGATCTGAAGAGCTAAAACATCGATTCAGCACTGAACACTACAGTCATACCATAAAACATAAAGCATGGTAATTCTACTCTATAGAACGCCTCAACTATCTTATAATGACGATTATGATTATATTGTGTGCGCATACTTTAGTATGTATAGTACATACTTTATTACGTCATGTACACACTTTATTATGTTGTGTATATACTTTATTATGGCGTGTATATACTTTATTATGGTATGTACATTGTTTATTTTGTTTTGTGCATTTCTTATTATTTTATATAGCTTGTCTATTATGCTAAGAACACTCATGTTTATGTTCTGTAAGAGTTTTATTGTCTCATGTGCATTCTCTGTTATGTTCAATGTGTACGTTCTATATTCTGTTAGGTAAATAGTAGATAAATAGCGCTTATGTTTGAATAGAGTTTCTGTTCTAATGCACCTTGGATTGTTGCTTATTCCTATAAGGATAATAAATTTGATATAAATTAAATAATGAAAATGATACAGAGAAAATTATTTACAGTCAATATAACATTTATATATTCGTCCAACTGTCCTGACACAAGTCAGTCAGTCGTAATGTTAAACCCAGCAACCCTGAGCGCCAAGGAGGGCAGCAAATACTATCATTTTTAAAGTATATAATATGATCAAGTAGGCCTACCTAGCTAGCCTAGTCAATGGAATACATACAGTCCGTTCGTTCAGGCCTAGTGGTCATATTGAAACTGTTTTTGTAACTGAATATTTATTCTAAGACAAATAAATAACCGTGAACACTTGAATAAACTATCCGGACCACTGCATTTGAAAATAGGAAATAGGAAATTCTGTTCAGAAATTTCCTTTATTTTCGAAAACTAGACTCAAGCTCAATTGAAGCAGTTTAAATACAAATGACATTGAATTACCGATTTCGTCCGAAGACTTTTAAAAGCCTACTCTGAATTGCATATAATGCTATATTCGTATGTATCAGCTATTTAATGCAGTGGTACAGCGAACATTTGAGCCGGGTCATGTGATGTTGGACCTTAATTAATGCATATGCGTGCAGTTAAGCCTCGGGCAGAGTTTATACTGTCTTCCGCCTATATGTTATATAGACGTAAATGCATCTTGCGATCACAAACTAAAATTGTATACCCACTAGGTGTCCGCCAATATCACGTTAAACGATACCAAACTGAAAGTCACTAAGACCTCAAATCGTCAGACGCGGCTCATTCTCGAACGCTAGCTATTTTTCACAAATTATGTACTATTTCCAGTCTAATCCTAAAATACGGGTACATGATGTTACAGGAATGTAAGAAATATAAATAAATTCCTGTGGTTACAGGAATGTTGTTAAAAAAATGAAATAACTTAATATGTGTACATGTATGACTAATGTCTGATGTCTGATGTAAAATAAAAATAAAAAATAACTTAATAAATGTGATTAATATCTGATTGTGTTTATGATATTATAGTTTAAATATATGCACTATAGAATATATGTAAGAGTTTTTGTTTAGCCATGATTTACCTTACATTAGCTATTTTATAGCGATTTACGTATTCGCTATAGACTTCCCACTCGAGCAGAGGCCGGACTGCGAGAAATGTAATTTTTCAATGCGAAATGTAATCTCCAAATTTTTTTTATGTTAAATTATTAAATTATGTTTTTATATAAGAAAACATATTTCAAAAGTTGTGTATACACATTTTGTAGAAATGTATGAAGTATTCATCGTTTCAGACTGCATTATACGTTAAACGTAAATTTATATTGATTCAATACAATACAATTCTGTATTGCCTCCATGTTTGGAGATATCGTAGGACAAATAAATTATACAATAGAAGAAAAAGTAAAAATATATTAACATACCAAAAAAAAGTGACAATTACTGACTACTAGGGTTATATATACAAGTTCGATGCTAATTTACATTAGTATTGAACTATTTAACATCAATCTCAAACATAGTGCGTTTAAGCCTGATGTTAAACAATAATGGTTGTCGTTCAGAACTTTGACACAGTTAAATTGGCGAATACAGCTGCACACAGCGCCTCACAAAAGTGAACGTGAGCTGTAGAAACATTCTGTTGATATTCAAATTGACGACTGGTGGCAGTGGTGCGCCCATGATGCGGAGTACCCACTCAAAATGGTCTATAGCATAAAGCTCGTTAACAAATTGAATATCAAACAGAGAAAGCAATTTCCGTTTGAGTTCAAAGCGTATCACTCTTGTGCAGCTGCATTCGTGCAATAAATGAACTAATTCCTCTTGGGATAGCATGCCACATTTACTGCAGGTAAAATGTTTTAGTGTAATTGGCCTTGACCATAGTTTGACAATAGTTGTCATAGTTGATATAAAGGCACTCAACTTGGAAACTTTGTAGACGATGCTGGGTTCGATCCCTAGCTGTAACACTTGAATCATGTACTCTTGATTCATGGTGAGGCGTTGTACCCATAGGGAATACTCACGCATACCAATCACTTGGCGAACTGTATTCATTGAATATCATTGATGATACTAATAATAATAATTCATTTTTATCTAGGAGCGTTAATATTTTATATTTATTGAAATGTGGCCTTCTGTTTCTGAATTTGTTATTGCACAATAAGTCGTTCTTGGCTTTTTTTTCATCATAACATTTCTTATTCTGAATAATTTGTATGGCAGTCAACAAACAGAGTATTAGGCGATGATGCTCTTGTGATGAGATAGATACATATACTAAACTGTGATTGATTGATTGGGGTTTAACGCCGTTTTCAACAATTTTTCAGCTATATCACGGTTGCCACTCCACATACTCATGTGTTTCCTTGCTTTCTCAAACCAGTTCTCCACACAATATACTTTCCAAGCAACTGGCTCCTTTTCCACATAGACTGTTAGCCCATTAAATTGGTGAAAGACGAATGACGCTTGTCACAGTGACTTTTGTCAAACGTCGGAGCGAATGTTGGCCGAGCTTGGATTCGAACTCACAACCGCTGGATTGACAGTTCGCGTAGCTACCGTTTGATTGAGTCTCCACCAATGAAAAAGTTCAATTCCTCCACACGTATATATATGTATTTATGTCACTGGAAACAAACATAGTCCTAGTTTATATGTCAATAAACGATTTTGAACATGTCCTTTAGTGCAGGCATCTTTATTCGATCAGCATACATTCACGAGAATTTCCATGAAAATTGTCAACGTATATTTTGTTGTTACTCTAGATTCCGGCTGTAGTTAGTTATACTCTTTATTTACATCTCATCATTGTTCGTAGAATATAACAAATTTTGTGGTACATGTATGAGGGGAAATGTTAATAAGTATCTGACATACATGTCACACCTCATGCGATAAGTGCCCCATTGCTTTACCAATTAATTAATCGGATCCTTTCAAATATACACTTGTAAGCTTTTTGACGACTGCAGAATAAGGAGAAAATTTGCATTGTGAATAACAATTGTATTAACCGATCGAGGCGTATTAATGTCGGAAATCGTTAAATCCTTAAAACTATTAAAAATGCAATTTAAAAAAACCAAAAAAAAAACCATATACAATGGCCCATATATTTAAATATTATTTCAAAAACAACTATGATGTATTGATTAATCTAACGTTTTGTATTACATTTCTCGAGTTGGAAGTATATATATATATAGCAAATAATTAAATCGTTCTAACACAATATCAATTTAAAAGAATCGCGAATATATATTCTATAGTGCATATATTTTAATAATGTAACAAAACAATTATATTCCTGTAACAACAGGAATCTATTTTCATTTCATACATTCCTGTTTCGTCACGAACTGCTAAAATAGCTCTCTGATAACCTAAATCCGACCAATCAGAAAAGACCGCCCAAGGTTGTTACTACGTCACGAACGGTCGCCATTACAAGGAAGATGATATTCACAAAACAACACGTAGACGAATTTTCACGAAAATGAGCGTTTATAGTGTAAACACATTGGACAATTTTACGAATTCTTAAACAAATAACACGAGAAGACAACAATGGCATTGTCGGAGGAGGTGATTGACGAGTACAAGACGTCTCTGACGGATTTGCATGTTAACAGTAAACCGTTGATCAATATGTTGACCATGCTGGCAGAAGATCACGAACAACATGCGCCTGAGATAGTTAAAGTCATCGAAGATCATATCAATAAGGTTTATTTTCATAATATTTAGTATTTTGTTTCTGAAAGGCAAATATTTTTTGAAATCTTTGTGAAAATGAATGATTCATAGTCACAAGGCATTTCACGTGATTGTCACGTAGAGGCCCTTAAAGGGTGCACAGATATCTGGTTTTCTTTGTTTTTATTTTCAAGGAATCCAATTTGAGTAATTCTTTCTTTTCACATACTTCTCATGTTTTAGTATGTTAATATGACTTGTTTGAATTGATTAAACAATTAAAGTATATTCATGACATGTTTCTTCTTTATGATGTTCAGCATTTGATGAACTTATTTGCAGTTTTATTATATGGGTCTCCAAAGATTGAGAGACTAAGTATTCAAGATCAATACTACCGAAGACCAAATCTTGAGACATCGGAAAATCTTTCAACCCTGCGCAATTGACAGCTTGAAAAAAAGCTGAGAAGAATGACCTCATTAACTTCGGATACAGTACTCGCAAAGATAGTCTATATATCATGATGACAAAAATAGCTTCATTTTAATGGAGCAATTTTCATGCCAACTCCTCTTAACAGCAACAAAGCATGTGTGAAGAGATTATAGAAGCAGTCACGTTTGGATGACTTCTTGTTTTCTTGAACATGAGTTTTGGAATGTTTGACAAACATTTTTACAAAATATTATGACAACATGTTTCAGTTTGTTTACACAAGCTCATGCAACATGTAGTAAAATAAATGCATTTCATCTACAGCATGATGAAAATTGAAAACATTTAATTGAAAAGTTCCTATATTTGAATGCCTTACCATAAACATGTAGTAATACGATATCCGAGATTCGGAGGACATGCATACATCTACAGAGAAAGAAAACCTAATATCAGTCCACTGTGCAGCTGATAATTAAAGACTGATTAAACAATTGTAAGGAAAGTAAGAATGCTTTTCAAAAGAACAAGCTTCTTTTTCTACAATGGTTTAATAACACGGCAAACTAAATTGCTTTTTCTCAACAGTAAGTAGCTTCTCTGTGAACTATGCCATCCTGACTACACTTTGCGATTATAATAAAGGCGTTACATCTTGGAAACCAACATGGACTACATTGTAGGTACTCATTACAGTGACTTTACAAATAGTTGTCAAAATTAGCCATTAGTGATTACAAGAAAAACAAATTGCTGAAGGTCTGGTCTGCAGAGCAAGAAACATGCATATTTGTCATCACTGGTAAAATGCTAATTTTAATGACTTATTGTCATGAGACATGTGTAATGTTTACAAAAAAACATTTGGTGTTCAAAAAACTTAATGGATTCCGAGTATGAGATTTATATAGACCCAGGCTTTGAGGCTGTACAGATTGCAATTCCTGCAAGAGCCTTTGGGAGCAGATATAGATGATGAGCTGAAATTTCAATCAAGGACTGTGTTACAAATTTATAACAACAGGACATACTGGTTGATACAGCTGTACAAATAATGAAGATGTTTATTTTGCGAATGAGGTTTCTCATAATTCGCTGACATATAATATATTTGGTTGCCCGCTTTTTGGAAAAGGCATCCACCTCAAATGCGTGAGGTCGGGAGTAAGAGTAACCAAACTCAGTGGATAGAGCATCTGCATCAAATGCAGTTTGCATTTCAAACTCATTGGCAGGGTTATGATAGTGATATAAAAAGTCTGTGTGAACATTTGTGTTATATTTCTTGAACACTAAGTGCAACTGAAATAGCATTACGATGGACAGGTACACTTGAAGTACTGGTACACACAGGAAAGGCAAATATATATCAAAACAGTCGCATATGTCTTGACATTGTCATCATAATATGATGATCATTTCAAATCCATAACATTTTAGATCGTCTGAATCGTAGGCTCAAGGTGATCTATTATGATCACTCTATATCTATCATTTGTCGTCATAAACTTTTAGCTTTAAGCAACATATCCTAAACCATTGGACCAACTTCAAATGGATGTTACCCAGGTCGTCCTCTTTCAATTTTTTCCCCAAAGATTTAGATTAGAGCTTTGGTTGCTGATAAGTCATAAATTCTTCTCCTCTTAATTGGCTTGTCAGATTCCAATATAAATTGTTAGAAGTGATCTCTCTGGGACCCTCTACAAAAATGTTCGAGGTGTCATCAGAAATACTAGAGTAAAATGGCAAAATGTTATACTTCCATTGTTACGTAAGTGCTTATCAGAATGCCCATAGAAATGTTCATTCACCAACCCTCTACAGCATTTCAAGTCATATTTATTGGTTGTAAGACATGGCAACAAATAAACTTAAAGCTTCAAATGACGTCTCCTTATCCAATGGACAAATTTCAACTGAATGTTCCTTTGGTGGTCCTCTTTCACAATTAAAGATACAAGTTCTGTAGAACTTTGGTTGCTAAGGCATCAGAAAGCTCAAAAAATGTCTAAACTGAATCTGCTCGTCCAATATAATTCGGTAGAGATGAACTTAAGTTACCCTCATAGATTTACAAAAATAGCTCAAATTATCACTCGGGTGTTCTTGCACCTCTTTTTTCTTGTTAGCAATCATTGAAAATGAAATCTGAGAAATCTATATATGATGTTTGAATAAGACATTGTGTCATGGTTAGACTGGTTTTCTCACCTTGAGAGTAGGACCGTGTGTGGGTGGTGGGACAGTGAAGGCAAGTTGATTTCTTCTAAGCACTATTTTAGGGCTCGATTGGAAAAGCATGATGTATGGACGAAAAGTTCAGAGACACTTACACTGTTTTGAGTGATTGGAAAACATTGTTGAAAAGGAAAAAAATACTTTGTCTGAAAGATGTCTTTTGCAACATTTTTTTTATATATCTATGTTAAAACTTTCCCACATGTATGCAGTGCTTTTTATTAACCTAAATTGGGCCCCATTCACAATCAAAAGACTACTCTTTTTTCCACAAAAGTAAGCTTAAATTTCACAAAATCTGTCGCATTTTACATGTCCGCATGTTCACAAAAGAAAGGGCCCTAGCCCTGGTCACAAAGCAGCCAGAAAAAACACTGGTATGTATACATTTTGATGCATCTGTAGCAGAAGAGTTTGGAAAAACATTGAGGCACAATTAGAAATTGTTCATAATCTGCCAAGAGTATAAGGTAGTTATGAGAAGTAAGTCGCAAGCATATATGCAATTGACTATATGGTCTTATGGCCCCACAGTTGTGTGTATAAACAGCTTGCATTTACACACAAATATCAGAAAAAGGACAAGAACGGTTATAATCGAGCAATAACTTGAATGAAGATTTAATACCGACGGATGAGTAATAAATTTAATTATTATATTCATTTGGTAATTTGACCACCAATCTTGTCTCGCAGTGACATGCAATTTATTGAGGGGAATTATTCAACGTCTGGAAAAAAAGATTTCTGGATTGAAGAGGTGTATACTATGTATCGGAAACGGGAATGTTAATGGTTGGATCAAAGAACAGGAACATGAACTTTGTGACACCTGTCATGGATTGGAATTTGGAAGGGTGATACATAGGCATCACTTCTCTTATCGTCTGACTTGTTCGCTGAAGACACAGGCACGACACATGTGTTTCTTTTAACACTCTTCTAATCCTTTAAATGTGGGTTTTCATTTGAAAAATCTTACTGTCACTAAGAATGCAGACGTAAGCCCGATTCCTTAACTTTGTTAAAACTTTTGAGTGTTTTTTATTCAAATGCATGGCTTCATGCACAACTGTTGTAACTACATATTGTAACAAATGTGTGGTTACCATAGTTTTGCATGAACTCGACTAGATCCAATTAGTTATTTTGCCCTTTCACCTGTTAGGAGAAAGAATTAACCTAGATAGTTTAACCTTGTTGAACATAAAGTTCATCAGTTGGCAAAGGGATATGCAATAACTTCATTTCGAATAAATGAAGTTAGCAATATATAGTCAGACAGTTTTAATTGCAATGGCTGAACTATTTGTTACATGAACATGGTTTACCTATATTGGATTATACCAGCAATTATTGATCTGCTGACTTGGAATGATGTCATTGAGTGGCTGTTAGTTTGTAAAACTAAATCATGCAAAATAGCTTGGAGGCATGAAACACTGGAACAAAAGACAACCTAGGGTTTAATAACAGAAAAACTGGATATTTTGATGGAAGGAGAAATTATTCTAAATTTATGAGAATGCTAGATTCTGATATTTGAGACAAAATACATGCATAATTTAAAAAAAAAATCTGCTTGAAGGAACCTATATTATTGTGAGAAGTAATATTCTAGACTGAGCTTGGTCATGGAAAAATTGCTTCAGTTTATCTGAAACCTTACACAGCCTCGTTGGTATAGTGGTAGAGCGTCCCCCTTGGGTCCAATTCCCCAACAGGTTGTATCGAAGACTTTAAAAATGGTAGTAATGGCAGCCCTCTTTGGTGCTCCGGGTTGCGGGGTCAGCATTACGACTGAGTGGCTGGTGTCCGGATAAATGCACCATTAGTACTGGTAACTTACCCAGGAAACATCTTGATATTTTATAACTGAACAATTGTTGAAAGCCGCGTAAAACACCAATCAATCAATAAGTCTTGATGTCTTTCACTAATAAAGACAGCAGTCATCAAGGGTATTTTGCTCAAAATACCCAAATGTCTCCTTTCGCCACAATGTATTCAAGTCTCAAGATTATGAGTGGACTTAATTTTCATGGTTTAGCTTGTTTGATGTTTTCAAAGCAGACAACGTTTTAAAAGTGATCAAATCTGGTAAAGGGTTAATAATTATTGAATCATTTGGTAAGTATCGGATACAGTAAGTATGATACATGTATGAGTCAGTCAAGTTCAAATCCGGAGACGTTTTTCTTGTTGAAAAATATTTGAAGATAGGAGCATTAATTGATTTATATAGTTGTTAATTTTCAAATTTTAAGTTCGATTCATTTATTGAAAATGTAATTTGGCCAAAATATAAGCATGATTCAGCAATATTTGAGTCATCTCATGGTCTGAATAAATGAAAACATCTGAGCAAAAAATTGGAATTTTGTACATGCATTCTTTGTAAAGGTGATGGCTCATTTTAATATTCTTTTTTTTAAACAAAGTATGTTTTGGCAGGATTGCTGCATTTCAGAAAGAGTTAACATAACACGACTGTTGATTTGTTTGTTTTTAATTTACTTTTGAATGTGTTTGTGTTTTTTGGCCTTCAGTTTATTTCAGTGTTTGTGAATTGATGCCAACTACACAAAGGACTGTCAATAGAAAAATGGCATATGGTAGAAAGACTTGGATGATGGATGTTCCCTCTAAGTTTCAAAGCTGAGGGAAAACCCTGGTGGTGTTGGCACAGATTGGACAAATCTCGGTTCATTGTTATTATTTTTATTTGAAATGATTTTAATATATATATATATGCAAACTTTTCTGTTTCATCTCATTCACAGTGCAAGCCGAATAAAAAGTTACCTGTTTTATATTTGATGGATTCCATTATGAAGAACCTTGGCCAGACAAACTACAAGTCTTTATTTGCCAAGAACATAGTTCAGACTTTTACATCAGTTTTTGAACAGGTTAGGTGATGTTTTGTGAATTTATGAACCCTTTCCCTTAATAGAGTAAAACTTATCGTACTTTAGAATAGGTTGTTGAAAAGGGTATATTTGCTTTGCTAATTGTGAAGTAACAGTACTCCTTTTGCCACAATGTTTTCTACTCTTGTTTAAAAAATATTTGTTTTCCTTCATGAATATGTTTGATTTTGAAGACACTTGAAATAATAAATTAATAAATTGATGAAAAAGTTTATCTTCCTGAGTAAATCTTTATGGAGGGTGTTAATCTTTAGGGTACCAGGCTATTCCAAAAAAATTCCAAGGTGACAGTGATGACATTTTAACAGGAACATTGGGCTTGTGTTATCAATCTGTCGTTTGCATTTGCTGAATTGGCATTTTTTTTATACAATCAATTCCTTGGCCAGTGAACTTCGCTCTCCTGCTTCAGCTCTAGTCTTTTGTTGTTGTAACAGTAAGATTTATTTTAAAAGAGCAATAAGATAGCTTGTAAAACACAAATAGAGACCTGTCTTTATGTTCTACATGTTAATACAATATTTGGTTCCTGCAATTCATTGCGCTGACATGGTTGCATAGCTAGACAATTGTATAATCTAACAGCACAATGAACAATTTTATGCTTTACAGTCGGTAATCATTGAGAGAAAATATTCTTTTTGAAAAACATTATGATTACGAAGACTTTGAAGCGATGAAAGATGTTAAAATATGATGTTATGATTTTAATTGAATAACAATCGTCAATTTGCAAGTCTGTAAAGCAGTGTAAAAATATTGTAGAAAAGTATGATAGCAAAGAAGGGGACAAACATTGATTTGCTGGGTACTGTAAATAAATTTTTGAGCATGGCTTTCGAAATGTAATATATATAATGGTTTTTACTATCATGTCACTGTTGTTCAAATATTATTTGTAATAGGAAATTTTGTATATAATTGACATAACTGTATGTTAGAAAAAAGCCTGTTGTGTGTAGATTGATACAACTGAAATACAGTACACTTAATAGTTCAATGTATAGTTGACAAACAGTGCTGACCTAGTAAGAATATGTTGAATACTTATGTGGGAAAGGGTTGAGCAAATAATTAACATTTGAGATTTTTTGCTCAATGAAGATATACTTTGCCTTCATTGAGCACAAAATCCTAAATGTTTTAATTTACTTAACCCTTTCCAACATACAACACATCTACAGCAGACAAATTTGAAAATATTCAGTCAAATATGTGGAAACTATAAATAAAAGAGCAAATATAGAACAAAGTTGTAAAAACATTGTTGCAAAATGTGAACTTTCTCATTATGTATGTATGTCTCTTTGTGGGAAAGATGCAGTTATTTTTTGGGGAGCTTTGTAAATTTAACCCTCTCCCACATACAGACGCTTTCTGATGCCTCTGCAGCAAACGTCTTTTGAAAACATTGTGACAAAAGAAGAAATTGCTCATTACACGCAATTTCTTCTCTTGTCACAATATTTTCAATTTTATTCAATATTAATACTTAAATTTATTGAGATTATCCATAGTTTTGCCAATATGTTTATAATGTTTCTTGCTGCATTTTTTTTTTGTATGTGGGAAAGGGTTGAGAGAGAAATACTTGCAAATATATTCATTATTGTGTTACTTTTAGATAGATTGATTAGGTTTTGAGAATTTATCATTGTTTAATGTATCATTGGAGTACAAATGAGCTATCCAAAATAATGACAGATTTTATGATGTGTGGTTATCTGTTTAAATATGCATAAGACTAAGTTGAAAATGTCCAGTCGAAGGTGGTTTGGCGAGACCAGGTGTCCAATTTGTACATATTGTGTGTGTGGAGACGGGACCAACTGGACCAAGATAAACAAGCATGGAATCAAATACCAGACCTACCGTGATTTGAAGAGTTAACAGAAGAAAGCAGAATACAGATAGTGTGCCTTGTAAACCTCATACCTGAAACATGTACATTTTTAAGAATGTCTCAAATTAATGAACTGGCAATTTTTTTGTATGAGACTTGTAATTGATAATAAGAAATTGCTAAAAACATTTCTTTAGTAAACAAAAGCTTGTTTTTATGGTTCTTCATTACACTTCATAGATTAAAACAGGCAATGTGATTGATTCCAATTTTTGCATTGACTTAAAAGACTTGTCAAAGGAGTAAAACCCTTTCCCACTTGAAGATGCATTTTGACGCATCTCAGTGTATTAATGAAAATGAACTACATGGCAATAAATCGGACCAAAGTTTTCATGAAACTAGAATTTGAATATGATATTCTATTTTTCCAATGAACTGTATTGAAGAATCATCAATATTTCTCATGTTTCTAACACTGGTGTTGTCGGACTGTATTGTAAGTGTATTCAGATATCAAAATCAGATTTTTAAAAATGGAAAGGATTTAACCCGGGAACAGTGATATTTTTCAGCCCGTATTCATGACCAGGCATCATTTTTAGTAATACCCCTTTTCCAACATTTTACAAATCTGCAGTAAACTAATTAGAAATAGATGTACATGTATAGAAAAAATATTAGGAAAATCTTTGTAAATTGAAGTTTATAATTTTATTAGAGTTAAATCATAGTAGCAAAAGGAGATTTGGCTCACAATGAGCAGTTTCTTCTTTTTCCTCTATGTTTTCAACTTATCTATTGCAGTTGCATGATCATGTTGGAAGCGTTAAACCTTGTATTACATTTAGTATCTGGTGCAGAATTTGACACAGGTGACATAGATATGTGTTCCTTCAAACAATTTGGATAAGAACATTGTGGTACACTGAAAAATGATTCCATTGCAACTTAACTTCACAGGAATGTTGCTATGATGGTCCTCTTTCAAATTGTTCAAAGATTTAAATTCCATAGAGAACTTTGGTTGCTGCGGCATCAGAAAGGAGCAAAATGTCCAAACTTCAAAGTTCTTCTCTTTTAAATATGCTTGTCAGATTCCAATATAATTTGCTATAAATGATCCTTCGGTGACCCTCTACAAAAATTGCTCAAGCCATATTGATTGGTTGAAAAATATGGTAACCAGGCCGCATCAGAAAAGCAAAATGACAAAATTTAAAATTCCAATTTTATGAAAGTGCTTGTCATCACAAAAGAGGTAAATTAAACATTTAGCTACAAATGACAACTCCTACCATTCCACTAGACAAATTTCAACTTACTTCACCGAAATGTTCCTTTGATGGTCCTCTTTCAAAACTGTTCAAAGACTTACACTCTGTGTACAACTTTGATTGCTGCGGCATCTGAAAGGAGAAAAATGCCAAAATTTAAAATCCTTTTCCTCCAGAATCCGCTCGTTAGATTCCAAGATAATTTGGTAGAAATGTTACTTGAATGACCCTTTTCAAAAGATGTTCCAAGCCATATTGTTTTGTTGAAAAACAGGGCAGCAAGGTGGTATCAGGAATAGGGCAAAATGACAAAACTTTATAAATCCATTCTTATTATAGTTCTTGTTAGATTTTAAGATAATATAGCAGAAATGTTCCTTTACTGACGATTTGCTATGTGGCATCAGAAAAGGGGTAAATGAACTTTCAGCTTCAAATGACATCTCCTAAACCATTGGACCAATATCTACCAAACTTCACAGGAATGTTCCTTTGGTGTTCCTATTTCAAATTGTGCAAAGATTTATTGCCTTATTACAAATAGCCTTTACTGATAAGCTATTACTTAGCCACACCTTGCAGTTTCATTTGCACTCCTGATCAAATTTTCCCAGATATTTGCAGTTAAATATTTGCTATTAATTTACTATCACTCGGATGATCGATTTAGGGCCATCTTGGCCCTCTTGTTTGAAAAAAATGGATTTTGTGTTATTTGTATTTGTTATCCATCACTTTTTGATAGCTATATTTAATATCTGGTTGTTTCCTATTTGAGTCTGTCCGTCCATGGGATAAGGTACAAGTGTTTGAACAGTATGTTCAAATCGCCCTGTCCATCTGCTCACTCTCGTCAGAATCTACACAAGTTTGCATAATATTCCAACAAGCTTATGTACGGTAGGTTAAATATGAACGTTGTATATCTTGATCAAACTATACAGATACATGGGCTGATCTATATCTACATTGTTTACAAAAGCCAACTTTTTCCATTCACCTGGATTGACACTGTTCACAAAGGCATTTTACATTACATTGTCCCCTAAAGGAATCTGATGTTCAAGGTTAATTAAGTAGTATATATGATAGTTTAAAAACTTATCCTGCTATATTTTATGACTTTAACCCTTTCCCAGATACACTTTCTGACACCTGCTGTAGATGACTTTTGAAATTAGTGTAGCAAAAGCAGAACTTGTTGGTGTTCAGCAATATCTCCTTTTGCCACATTTTTTTAAACTCAATTATTTAGATTGTTTTCACAATGTTGCCAATATGTATACTTCTGCAGATTTGTTGTTTGTGGGAAAGCCTTGAAACAATGTTTGCCAAAAAAAATTGTTAGCTTGGTTTTTTATCGTTGGTTAATTCTCTGCACATGATACTCCAAAGTATGCACACACTTGTAAGAAATCAAGGTTGATATGGCAAGTTTAGGAACTCTGCAGGATATAGGGCTAAAGTAAACTAGATTGGTTAGAATTATTGCTTCTGTGGCCGTCAATATTATGATCTGTTGTACTAAAGTGTTCAATCATATAAGATTGGTTGTTTATAATTTATAATTCAAATTAAATCAGTATGTGTAAGTTTTAATGACCCAGCACATGAATAAGTGAATTAAAAGGTTATAAGATTTGTTGTTAATAATTTATAATTCAAATTAAATCAGTATGTGTACGTTTTAATGACCGAGCACATGAATAAGTGAATTAAAAGTTTATATAAGTGCATTATTTAGCGATCACAAGTACAAACCAATAATATGACAGGTTAGTTTTGTTTTTGCGGATGCTTGATGTAGTATGAAGATAAACTAGTTTCTGTGCTCTTGGAGCCATAAAAGCGCTCATGATAATGTCCAATTGCTATCATATTTTTGAACAATATTTTAAGAGGAATGATATCATAGAAGATGAATTTGTATGAAGTGTATATTGAATTGTTGTGCTCCCCAAAAAATTTGGGAGTACATAGTGCATTCAGCTTTGTCCGTCCTGCGTGAGCCTCCGGCTATTAATTATGATCCTTTGGTATTTAACAACCACTCTGAAGAGCATCCATGGGTTGAACCGATTTCCCTTCTGGTTAACTTTCCAAGAAAAACTCATTGACTAAGATAAGTCTGTTTGTTGCATAAAAAAAAAAATGCAGTGTATTTTACAATTAACCCTTTCCCTCATATAGACGCTTTCTGACGCCTCTGCAGCAGACAGCTTTTTGAAAACATAGTGACAAAAGAAGAAATTGCACAAAACGTGCAATTTCTCCTTTTGACACAATGTTTATTCCACTTTTAGTCATAGGTTATCCATTCAATTATAGAGATTTTCCATTTTTTGACAAAATATGTTCAAAGTCGGTTGCTGCAGAATTGTCGTATGAGGGAAAGGGTTAAAGCAGACGGTGTTTTGAAAACATAGTGACAAAAGAAGAAATTGCACAAAACGTGCAATTTCTCCTTTTGACACAATGTTTTCCACTTTTAGTCATAGGTTATCCATTCAATTATAGAGATTTTCCATTTTTTGACAAAATATGTTCAAAGTCGGTTGCTGCAGAATTGTCGTATGAGGGAAAGGGTTAACGAATGAATAGTGTTACTGAGAATGAAGTTGTTGCTTTGTTGGTAATATCCAACTTCTCAATAAAGTGTTCTATCTGGAGTTGTTCTGTTGCAGTGAAAAAGTGAATTTGATCCGTTATTAAAGTTGTAGTGTTTTTATTTCCAAGGACCATGCACTACAGATTAATTGAAAGCGTGGCAATACAATTTACCAGACATATAAATAACCGAGGTTTGGATGCTAAGCTTGCCTTATAAAGCAATTATTCTGTACATTGATACTGCCAACTTTGCTCACAAAACTTTCTCTGGCCAGATGACTGATCTATCAAAAACACGGGTTTCCATGATCTGAAATCTGTTTTCATCATTGGAAAAGAAGCAGCAGATATAATTTGTAATAGAAAATAAAGCGCCGGAATGGAAATAAGGAATTTGATGGAATATGTCTTCTTGAAACTCTATTGATAACATTCAAATACAGATTGATGAAGATGATACAAGGTTCACAGAATGATGTCATACATGAATGTTTCATGATACATTGAATTGGCAAACTTGCAAGGAATTTTGGTGTTTCCTGTTTATAAGGCAGGATAACACTACGGGATCACTCGTCTGTCGGTCTGTCTGTCACTCATTGATTTTGGAAGCAAAAAAAATAAGTGGAACAGTTCTTATTTTCTGTCATGTAAACTAGAATAGCTGTATCCCTGTGGAACCATGGTTTCTCTAAAAAACATTAACATTTGGCAGGAGGGAAGGAAATGCTTCGTGATGTTCGCCCATGAACAAAGGTATCTAACCAGAGATTTATTATTGGAACATGGAATTGATATAAAAGATTTTGGAGAAAAATATTCTGACTGAAAACAGATCAATGAATAGTCTTGGCTTGAAAATAACCGAATTAGAAAGAGAGAATTTGGTGGGGAGGAGAATAAAATTCGGAAAATTATGAAGATGTGAAATCTTCAGAACAGAATTTTAGTGAAAAAATAATTAAAATAATGAGGAACTGTAAAAAAAAAAAAATATCTTGCTTTTCACAGAAGACGGACTGGTACCAAGGTGTAAGCACTTTGGATATTGAATGAGTTGTTTCTGATTTTCAGACCAGTTTAAAATTGATCTGCTGTTCAATCTTGGATTTTTGTAGTTTGTCATCTTCACCAGAGAAAGGCATTTTGGCAATATCAGTCCTGCATATTAACCCTTTACTTGAAGCAAATGTCCTAACTACCCTTTTTAAATCCTTCTTTGACTGCGAGAATGGGAGTTTAGAAGTAACTTTGCCAGTTTGTACATCCTCATCCAATATTGTTAACCTGGGGTAGAAAGCGCTTTGGAAATGTAATGTGATTTTAAAAGATTTATGAGTAGTCATTTTTAAAAGTCATCTACTACAGATTTGCTGTATGTGGGAAAGGGTTGAACAAATATTCATAAAGGGACATCCTCGGTACCCAGGCTATTCATAAAATACATGATACCTGTATAAATGTAAAAATCTAGTACTCGTGAATAATTTATGAGGTGAAATGCAGCCGCTTGATTGGCTGCATGACATGAAAATGAGTAGTTGTGGAGGAAATCGTGGTGTATGCTTTACAAAGTTTCGCTTGCCAATTTGCCCAGGGTATCGTATAGTTTATGAATAATTTTAGTACCGAGGATGATACAGGTATGATGTCTACGTTAACACAGAAAACTGAATGATGTAAGCACTTGTTAGCAAATTGTTAAATTGCACAAATGCATTGCTCCGGTCACTTACTAAAAATAGAATAGAAAAAACCTGCAATAAATTAAGTTTGGCTAGCAATTATTTTGGCAACCTCACTGATAAGACTACACATGTTACACTAGAGAAGAGATAGAATCAATTTCTTCTTTTCTTTAAAAAATCTTGATCATTACAGTCGATCAGTTGAAGTACATATGAATTCAATCCATAAATTATTAATTTAATTTTCTTTATTTCATATAATGAAGAAAGCAGTATGTGCTAAATAGTTAAACTGCATAAATACTTGGCTCTTCCACCAATTATTCTTTCCCATTACGCTGCTTCATAAGGTTATAACATAATCTGAAGAAAACAATAAGAAAGATGCTTTTATGTACAAGAGATCTTGTATACTCATATTCATGGATGTTGGGATGCATCAACCTTCATTAATCCAAGGGCAGCAGAGAATACATTTTCTTATCAATAGGAATTGATTTGACTACAGCTTGTTCTTTGTAAAGGTCCAATGCTGTTGATTTTGATGAAAAATTGAAATGCGGACCCAATTTTGTTGTAAAGCAAACATATTTTCAAATATTCAGTGCAATTTATTTAACATTTCCTAATGTGATGCAGAATATCGGTATTTTCAGTATTTCACTTGAAAAGATATTACAAACGATTATAAGTGCCTTGAACTTGGTTTACCCCAAAACCAATATGATGATATCCGTATCGCACCCGTGTCAAAATCTGAGCAATTTTGCTAATGTTCCAAATTGAAAAGGAAGAAAAAGAGTTCACTCCTTTCCCACAAAGTATCTGCAGCTGAAAACGTGGAAACTCTTTTGTCAATGAAGGCATACTTATTGAAAACTGCGAAAGTTATTTCTCATTTTGTGACGAATTTTCCAAAATTTTGTCTAATGAGCTTGAAGAAGACATTGGAGAAAACGCTCATTTTTAAAGCAAATTTCCCTACAATGTTTTCAACAAGTTTCTTTATGAGAAAGCGCCGAAAGGACAACAAACTTTTTAAATCTCGACCTAACAATTTTTTTTACTTTCCCTATACTTTCAAACTGGATAGGTTGATGAAAAAACAAGGGCATCGATGTTCAAATTAAGACAAACTTGGTCCACGATTGTTCCAAATGCGAAGTTGTACATGATAGACGTGAAAATAAACAGCAGAATGGATCCTGCGTGGCCTGTGACGGCAACTGCACCAGAGACGACCAGCATTCATGTAAATCCAAAGTTTTTGGCCAAGGTAAGGGATTTTGGCATAAACTTATTGTTTGATTACAGGCACTAGATGCTTTACCCAAAAGAAGGGTATGTAAATTACTTGGTGAAAAAGAGTTGAAAACATTGTGGTAAAAGGAGATGTGGGAAAGGGTATCGAAGTTTGAAATTCTTTTCCCCATAAATCTGCAGCAATGTTTTCAAGTCATTTGCTCATTTTGCAGTCCCCTGCAGATGTGGGAAAGGTTATCTAAGTTTGAAATTTGTTTCCACATAAATCTGCAGCTATTTCACTATCGCCTTTTGTTGCTATGTTTTCAAGAAGATTGGAAATGTCAAATAGGATAACTTTATTCTGAAGACTTCTGGTGGGAACAGAAATGTATAGTGTCGTGAGATAAACTTGCTTGTTGAGTGGAGACTACAAAGCAGTTGTAATGGTATGTTTCCAGATAAAACTTAGTTATTGCAAAGAATTCTACCAATCTGCATATAGTATGGCTTTACTGAAATTAACTAAGATCAGATGACTCATTGATTGTACATGATGGTAAAAGCAAAGGGTTCAATTTGTACAACATTGTGAGACTGAAAGCAAATCATTTGCCCATTTAAGTCTTTCCTTTAGAAATACTACGGTTTAATTGGACTGATTTGATATTTATAATATGTTTAGATTCAGAAATTTAATAAGACAGAAGGTTACTTGTATCTATTTTCCTGAAACCATATTTTATGAGACGCATATTTTGAGGATAATTTCCTTGAAAATTAGAAGTTTAATTTTTGAGTCATTTCGCTGTTTTCCATGTGCAATGTTTCAAAAATAGTTGGCGTTAAATGTCTGAATCAGGGGAAGGGTTATAATTATGCACTTTTTCAATTTTAGTCTGGATCAAGTGGGAGTGGGAGCGAACGATCATCACCAGAGGCCATGCCAGAAGGAGAAGATGAGGAAGAAGGAACAGATGATGAAAATGACACTGGAGATCAGGAAGCCAAAATGCGTCAACAGTTGATAGCTAAACAACAAGAATTAATAGAGCTTCAACAAGCTAGAATAAAACTTGAGCTTGCCGAGACCAAGGAAAAGCTAAAAAATCAAAGAAAAAATGTAAGGGCAGGTTTGAAGAAACTTAAGAGAGTTGATGAATTTTCATTTATTTGATTTTTCCAAATTTTAAATATCTGTAGAAAAGAAATATAAAAGTATTGATTCAAGCTGTGACTGTTAAAAGCATTGTACCAAAAGTGAAATTTTTGCTTGAGCAATTTAAATTAAACCAAAGGCAAGTAACTTCATTTTATTGAGTTTGAAAGTGAACACCAGCACCCAGCCCCTTCCTACACACAATCTTTGAGATACATGTGTCCCTTTGCCTTATAAAATCATCTCCTTTTGCAACAATATCTTAAAAAGTCGTCTCTATATGCCTCTGCAACTGGAAAAGGGTTAAAAAGCATGTTGTAGGTCCTCCTAGATGCAAAAAAATATCAATGATTATATTTGCCGACATATATATGTCACAAGAAGAGAAAAAACATGTAGCCAGTCAGGGCTATGAACCAGAGACCTCGTGCTTTCATGGGAAGTACTTTACCAACTGAGCTAACTGGGCCGCTTGCATGCATTCTCACCAATTGTGTACAATTTCTGACTGCGAAATATACACTCCTGCTTAACTGAAAATTTGTCCACATTTCGGAATTCAAGTACCAAGGATGAAAAACAGGCAGCCAGTCTGGGTCTCGAACCAGGGACTTCTCACTTTCAGGGCAAGTACTCTGCAACAACTGAGCTAACCAGGCTGCTAACATGGACTTTCTCCAATTGTGTACAAGTTCAAACTGCGACATAAAGCTACATTTATTCCTTTTTAAAAATGGAATAATACATACTCTTCTCTGTAATTGTATCTAAGTATAAGTTGGAATATGTTATTTTCCAGATGAAGTCCGGGAGAACGAAGGCATCCAGTTTACCTTTACCCCCAGTGATAGATGATCCTGATCCTGATCCTGTAGTGGAGATGCCACAACAAATCAAAGACCCAAGTAAAAGATCTATAGATCCATTTATAAGAGACCCCAGATCTCAATCTGGTACTAACATTCCTGAAGGATCAGTTCCGTCCATATCTATGCCGTTCGTGACCGCTACTGCTGGACAACACTCGGCACCTAGTCAAATCAATGGCATGCCATTTCAGCAAGGTGTGCCCCCATTCATGCAGAGAGGCTATGGTGGTGTGTTTAGTGGTGTAGTTTTCCCAGATGATCCGAAATTTTCAGACTCTAATGACTCCGATTCTAGTCGCTCTAGTGTACAAGATATACGGGGTGGTAACGCATCTCTGCAACCTAAAATGAATGTCAAAGATCCAAGATTAAGGAAACAACTTGAAGAGAAAGCTAAAGTGGCTCAGAATGAAAAGCCTGAACCAAATAAGGAAATAAGTAGAGATCCACGAAGAAAATCGCCAAAAGGTGCCTCTGGTAATCAACAAAATGTTAATAAAGACAATAGGGATGGTAGTAGAGGTTCGAAAGATACACAGCACAATCACAGCTCTAGGGAGCGAGAAGGTGTGCAATCTAGTTCCAGAAGTCCACGAAAAAGTTCTTCTGACACTCATCATAGTTCTACGGTAAGGTCCACCTCAAAAGATCGGGACAGCAAATCTGTTGTAAATCTGAGAGATACATTTGAAACTGAAAAACGTAAGCTTGATGATGAAAGGAAAAAGCATGATGAAAAAGATATTAAATTCCGCAAGAAAGAATCTGTATCTAGACAAACCGAGCGTAGTAGTAGAAGTAGAGAAAAGTCGCCTGAAAAATCACCAAAGCAACTTTCAAGTAAAACTAGTCTCCATAAAGGTAGTGGAGATAATTCTTCAGCTGTGAAAGGTGCAAGAAAATCGAATGAAGATAACAAAAGTAGAGATAGAAAGGGTGATCAAATTACTAAAAATTTGACTGATAGGCAATCCGTTAAAAAACCTGCAAATGTTGACTCAAACTCATCTGATACTAAGGTAAAGATTAAGACGGAACCAGGTGAACATATGCAGGTAACAGGGTCAAAATCTATCAAGAGAGAGAAACCATCAGAAGAAAGGGAAACATCAGGAGAAAGAGCAGCAAAGAAACTTAAATTAGCCATTGAGGAACCAAAACTTGATGATAGCCTGGTAAAGATGGAAGTTGATGTTCAGCCAAATATAGAACCTCAAGTTTCCAGTGATCTCAGGTATGCATTGAATTCTTTATACTCTTATATGATGTAACATCAAGAAGTACCAATTATGCTCAGCTTAAATCAGTTCTACTTAAATGTAGTATATGATGGGACAATTAGTTAGGGCTGAAAAATGTCTAGGGGGAAGGTATTTTTTATCTCGCCTGTGCACAAAGTGCAAGGTGAGCTATTGTGAACACATTTTGTCAGTGCGTCGTCCGTTGTGCGTCGTCAACATTTGCGCTTTTTAAAACTTTACAGGCTACATTTTGCATCCAATCTTCATGAAAGTTTTATCAGAACATTCATCTCCATAAAATCTTGGACAAGTTTGAAACCAGGTCAATAGGTCAAATTGAAGGGAAATCTTGTTAAGACTCTGGAGGCCACATTTTCAACTTGAGCATGTTAAAACTATCAGAATGTTTGTCTTGATGATATGTAAGTCAAGTTCGAATAGGGGTCATGTCAGCAGTTTGAAGTTTTGTCAGAATGTTCGTCTCAAAAATGTCTTGGTCAAGTTCGAATATGGGTCATATTGGGTCAGAAACTAGGTCATTAGGCCAAATTGAGGGGAAATCTTGGTAACACTGTAGAAGCCACATTTTTTTCTTCAGCAGCTTGAAATTTATTCAGAATGTTGAACTGAATGATCTAGGCAAAGTTTGAATGTGGGTCATGCCGGGTTAAAAACTAGGTCACTAGGCCAAATTGAATTGTTAACACTCGGGATACTGCATTTTTAACTAGAGCATGATGAAACTTTATCAGAATGTTTGTCTTGATAATATGTAAGTCGAGTTCGAACATGGGTCATGTTGGGTCAAAAAGTAGGTCACTAGATTAAATTAAAGGAAAATCTTGTAAACTCTGTAGAAGATGCATTTTTTGCTACAGCAGCTTGACATTTGATGAGAATGTTTATCTAAATGATATCTAAGCCAAGTTTGAATATGGGTCATATAGGGTCAAAAACTAGGTTACTAGGCCAAATTGAAGAAAAATCTTGTTAACTCTTTGGATGCCGCTTTTTTTTGCTTCATCAGCGTGAAATTTTGTCAGTATGTTTGTCTGAATTATATCTAGGTCAAGTTCGAATAGGGGTCATATCGGGTCAGAAACAAGGTCAATAAAGGAAAATATTGTTCAAACTCCGGAGGTCGCATTTCTACTTTGAGCAAGTTGAAACTTTGTCAGAATGTGTCTTGATGATATATAGTCCATGTTGGAATATGGGTCATATCACGTAAAAAAATATAGATCACTAGGCCAAATGAAGGAAAATCTTGTGGACAATTATGGCTGTGGTGTGACTGGATCTTCACCCATGAAACAAGAACACAACCTTATGGGTTTTTGTTGTCATGTACAAGTTTCCTTTTTTTCAGTGAGTTATTTGGCAGTGAAGATATAGATTACAGGCCAGTAGACCAAAAGGGGCTTCCCCTCCAGTCTCCCAGCAGTAAAGGTTGGGACAAGTTCAAGGCCAGTCAACCAGATCAGTTTGCCTATGATATTGAGCTGAAAAAACAGAGGAGGGATTTAGATCAAAGGAGAACTAGGTAAAAAAGGAAAACGTTTACTGTGTGTGTAAATAAAAATACATGTATAATGTATTGAAAAAGCTTTTTATTTGCAATTTCAATATTGCTGTTTATTTTTTGGGGATCCTGGGCGGGGGCATTGAAATGGTGAGGTTATTCTGGCTTGTCTGTTTTTCAAAGAATAAAAAGTCCAGTTATTGTGATGCCCATGGCATTGTTGTCTACGGCGTCACAAACCTTTAGCATTACCTCTTATATTAAAATTTGTTCAACATGTTCAAATGAAACATGGTACACACATTTCTAGGAACAATGCACATTTATTTACCTAGTCTCATAACTCTGGCTTTAATAATTTTTCAGAAATGCCCCTTTTTAGCTCACGTAGTGATAAGGTGAGCTTTTGTCATCGCCCTTTGTCTGGTATCCGTTCACAATTTCTTGTGAACACGATATAGTCTTCATTTATTATCCGATGTTTACCAAACCTATTCAGTAGCTCATATGGCTAATGTGGAAAAAAAAAGAAATCGGGTGAACAATATAGGGCCATCATGGCCCATTTGTTTACAAAAATCCAACGAGCATTGGCGTTCTCTCCGCGTCACGCTTGTTGTGGTTTCCAGACAACTCGCCCCAAAACTATATGTATTTACTAATGTATTATTGTGTATTTTTGTGAAGTTAACCAATTCCAACATACAATAAATCAACTTGGAGAACATCTTGGCAAAATTGAGATAAATCTCTAGAAAGAGTAGAAAACATAGTGGCAAAAGGAGCAATTTCTCTAATTGCTACCATGTTGTCTGCTGCAGATGGGTCTTCAAGTGGGAAAGGGTTAAATTTAGTTGTGTAAATATTTTACATTTGTTTTTACATACATAACATTTAGATTGGTTCTTATATATTAGAAATTATTAAAGTTATACTGTTAAATCGAGGGATCATGAATAAGTGAACTGTCACTATGATATATCTGAAATAATGTTGAAAGGGGAGTAAAATACCAATAAAACAATAAATTAAAGTTATACATCTTCTACTCTTACTTTATTACACAGACAATTGAGTGAAGCAAGTGAAAATCAGGACACTGACTTGAGAATTCTTGGTCAAGATTCGACAGCCATGACACGAGAAGACATACCCAAGGAACTTTCTTTAACCCAACACTCTGAAATAATCATACAGGTTAGTATCTTACATTTTTAGCTCACCAGAGCACAAAGTGCTCAAGGTGAGTTTTTGTGATCGCCTTTTGTCCGTCGTCCATCGTCAACATTTGCTTGTTATCACTCTAGAGGCAACATTTTGCATCAAATCTTCATGAAAGTTTATCAGAACATAAATCATCATCCAATCTAGGCCAAGCTCGAAACTGGGTCATGTCGGGTCAAAAACTAGGTCACTAGGCCAAATTGAAGGAAAATCTTGTTAACACTCTGGAAGCCGCATTTTTGGCTTGAGCATGTTGAAACGTTGCCATAATGTATGTCTTAGTGATATCTAGGCCAAGTTTGAGTATAGGTCATGTTGGGTCAAAAACTAGGTCACTAGGCCAATTTGAAGGAAAATCTTGTTAACACGTTGGAAGCCACAATTTAAATTTGAGCATGTTGAAACTTTGTCAGAAACTTTTTCTTGATGCTATCTAGGTCGAGTTCGAATATGGGTAATGTTGGGTCAAAAACTAGGTCACTAGGCCAAATTTAAGAACAATCTTGTTAACACTGAAAGTCACATTTTTGGCTTGAGCATGTTGAAATTATGTTGGAAAATTTGACTTAGTGATATCTAGGTCGAGTTCGAATATGGGTCATGTCGGGTCAAAAACTAGGTCACAAGGCCAAATTTAAGGAAAATCTTGTTAACACTCTGGAAGCCACATTTCAAAATTAAGCATGTTGAAACTTTATAAGAAATTTTGTCCTGATGATATCTAGGCAAAGTTCGAATATGGGTCATGTCCTGTCAAAAACTAGGTAACTAGGCCAAATTTAAGGGAAATCTTGTTAACACTCTGGAAGCCACACGTTTGGCTTGAGCATGTTGAAACTTTGTCAGAAAGTTTGTCTTGATGATATCTAGAGTAAGTTCGAATATGGGTCAGGTCAGGTCAACAACTAAGTCACTAGGCCAAATTGTAGAACAATCTAGTTAACACTATAGAGATCGCATTTTTGACTTGAGCAGCTTGAAATTTTGTCAGAAAGTTTGTCTTGATGATATTGTCATTGGCGCTGAAAGAGTTATGTCTCAAATAGCCCATTCTTAGGTGAGCGATTCCAGGGCCTCATGGCCCTCTTGTTTCATTTTGGTATCCAGGTAATCATATTTTGAGGAGGTAATAAAGAATTGTTGTGTTGGATGGTTTGTAACCATTAGTATGTTACACTATATTTTAGTAGCACACTATTTTAATTTCCAAGATATCTTGCATCTCATATAATGTAAGGTATGCAAAAAACAAATTTGTATCAAATCTGTTTTGAAATTTGACATAAGAGCTCACCTGAGCGCAAAAACTTTTAAAATTCTTCTGCTCAAAACTTATTGGCTGATTTTCAAATAGTTCTGTAATATGTTTCATTTGTGACAAACTTTTACAATCTGTCCTACGAAAGTATTTGGCTAATTTTCAAATAGTTTTGTTGAAATATTCCTCGGATGACCGACCCTCTACGATATTCCTTGAATGTTGGTTTTAGGAAATCTTTGAAAAAATTCTCATATGAATGTATCTGGCGAATTTTTCAAAACACTTTGTAGAAATGTTCCTTGGGTGAACCTTAAATAACGAGATTCTTCAAAGCCAGGTTGATTGGTTAAAAGTCCAAACTTACCATGTTTTGGTATGGTAAAGTGAAAACTTGAAGTCTTCTCGGAAAGTAGTTTAAACTTTTTAAATTCTGCTAGTACCTGATCTGAAAATAATTAAGCACAAATGTTCATTTTGTGGTTCTCTATCAAGATTGTTCAAATAATTCTGATCCATTAAAAAAACATGGCCACCAGGGATGCGGAGCTGGTCTTCCTTTTATGTACTGAGTAAGAAAACAGAAAATTATTCTAAGTTCTATTAAATCAGGTGAACACTATTAGACCATCATGTTCCTCTCATTTATACTTTCAATCGGTATGGCATATGAAGTTGAGCAAAGTAATTTTAGTGACATGATGATCACATAAATGTGGAACAAATTTGAACAGGCATTCTAGTCATCCTCCCTCGAGCCTTTTTCATACTTGTAAAAAGTGCCTGGGTATTAAGTCACTTTTAATCACGGAGAGCATTGCTATCTATGAGTATTTGGTAAAAAAAATTGTCTACTCGTCATGTGATAAAAAATAAGGCAAAAGTAGCTGCAAATTGATATTTTGATTGCTAAATTATGACCTCACAAAAATCCTTGAACTATGCCGTCATCTCTTATGGTTATGCTTGTTGGACACATAGGATGAAAATAATCCCTGCTTTTTCCATGGCCTTGTGTCCAAAAGGATGTCTTTGTTCTATACAATGTAAAAATGAAGAAATATATATTTTTTTATTTTAGCAAGATATACTGTTTATGAGTTCATACGTCTCTGAGATCTCATCACAAAGGAAGACCTAGTCCCAAAACATCAAAACTCTGAAAATGCTCTATGTACACAAAAGTGAATTTCATACTCCAACAAAGACTTCAGATTGGTCAATCAGATATTTGAGAACAAATTCTGAGTGCAGAGTATAGTTTTATAATTTTGGGGCTAATTGCAGGTCGGAATATAAGGAAATTTACATATTTGGTTTTAATTCTTTTAAAGGCAACCAAAATTAATATCAAATGAACATAGGTTATGCATTGTTTCCCTATGCCAACCTCTGTAACATTGACAATTTTTAATGTTGGTAATTAAATAATTTTGTAATAGGTTTATCATTGAAGCATTGAGAAGGAAGTGGAATTTTTGCTAAAAGGTAAGCTTCATATTATTTCAGATGTGTTTTACACAAATTCACAGTATGTCTCATCTCTTTACAGGCACAGAAACAGCTTCGTCATGGTCATATATCGGCTAAACAACATCAAGATCTCATGCTTCAAGTTCAAGAATTGATGCAAGTTCAGCAGAAACTTCAAGAAGAAACTAGCAAGGGTACAACAGAATCACATCAAGAAGAGTACAACAAGCTAATTTCTCCAAATAGTTCGATCCTGAATGACACACCTAGTTCAGAACCAAGCCCCAGACATGTTTCTCCAATACAGGAATCACATGGAGTTCAAGGTTATCCAGAAGGTCACATGCCAGAGAGAGACTCAAGATCTCCTGAGAGACCCTTGGAGAGATTTAAGATTCCAAAAAAAGCTCAGGACTCAGCTTCACCAAGTAAACCAAAACGTGGCCTCCATGAACTATATCCTGAAAGGATTGGCCAGGAAGCATGGGAATCTGGACCTCCTGTACTGCCTAGAGAATTCAACGATCCACGTTTTCTCGATGATCAAACAATAGATCATCAAGATATGATTGTGCCACCTGATCTAAAGGAGAGTCGGAGATCTCCACAAGATAGGAGACGACCTGAAGATTTCAGGGAAAGACAGGGGCATAACTTTGGTAGAGAGAGACATGATGTCCCAAGGGAGCCCGATGATAGAACCTTAAGAAGGAGAAAGAATCTTGAAGACACTGTGTTTGACGGTCCACCAAACTGGAGGCCTGATGAAGACAGAGAAGGACCACTTCCTTTCAACAGAAGAGATAAAATGGGTTCACCACTCACAGATATGCCGGAAGTGCATAGAAGTCCAACTGAAAGGAGGGAAAACTGGAGCATCCAAGAAGAAGAGAGGAGGGACTTTAGACAGGATGAAAGATATCCCTTAGATAGACATTCAGACAACAGAGAGTTTCCTGAAAATGAACCAAACTGGAGGAAAGGCGGCACTAGAAGAAATGTTGACGATAGAAGCAGGCCAAGGGATGACTGGTATGGACCAAGAGAGGATAGAGGAAGGTTTGGACCTGAAGATGAGGTACCTCCATTTGAGAGGGGACCCCGGGGAAGAGGAAAAAGAAGAGGTAAAGAGCGTTATGACCCTCACAATGATAAATCTGATGGTCCCGATTTTGATAGAAGGGACATGTCAAGAAGACAAGATTTTGATAGGTATGGTCCAGGACAATTCTTTGATAGACAAGGACCAAATGGACCACCACCGTTTGATAGGCCAGAGCATGAAAGAACTTCTCAGTTGGACAGACCACTCCTAGAAGCACCAGATATGGGTCCAAACAGACCTGATATCCCTGGACCATTTGGTAGACCAGGACCACCTAGACCTGAATTTGACCAACCAGAGCTTTTTGAACCAGATTATGAAAGATCACGTCCACATGACCGTGACTTCAAAAGACGAGGCCAACCAAGTAAGGAAATTGATAGACATTTGCCTGAATTTGATAAACAGGGTCCACTTAGACCCGATTTTGATAGGAAAGGACCTCTGCCACCAGATTTTGATAGACATGGTCCTCGATCACCAGACTTCGATAGACATGGAGCTCGATCACCAGACTTTAATAGACATGGTCCTCGATCACCAGACTTCAATAGACATGGTCCACCCAGGTCAGACTTTGATAGACATGGTCCTCCAAGACCTGATTTTGATAGACCTGTACCTCTAATACCAGAATTTGATAGGCATGGTCCATCAAGATCTGAATTTGATAGAGAAGGACCTCCAGCACCAGAATGTGACAGGCATGATCCATCAAGATCTGAGTTTGATAGACCAGGACCTCCAAGGCCAGAATTTGATAGGCATGATCCACCAAGATCTGAGTTTGATAGACCAGGACCTCCAAGGCCAGAATTTGATAGGCATGATCCACCAAGATCTGAGTTTGATAGACCAGGACCTCCAAGACCAGACTTTGATGGACTTGGTCCAGCAAGATCCGAGATTGATAGATCAGGACCTCCAGGGGCAGAATTTGATAGGCATGGTCCACCAAGACCTGATTTTGATAGGCCAGGACCTCACGGGGCTGAATTTGATATGCATGGTGGCCCTCCTAGATCTGACTTTGATGGCCATGGTCCTCCTAGGCTTGACTTTGATCGATTTGGACCACCAGGGCCAGAATCTGATAGGCCAGGTTCTATAAAAGAGGAAAATGACAGACGAGGTCCCCAAGGACCAGAATTTGATAGACATGGTCCTTCTGGAAAAGATTTTGATAGACATGGGGATGTTTGGCCAGATTCAGACAAACAGGGACCAAACAATGACAGATATGATAGACCTCCTCGTAGGGGAAGAAGGGATAGATCTGGACCTCGTAGACCAGATGTGGAAGAAAATTTAGAAAGATCTAGTCGACATGAACAGGATAGAACACATGGCCCAAGGCCTGATACAAGGGTTAATCCTCCTGATGAAAAACTAAGTAGGCGTGAGTCTAGTAAAAGAGATGAGTCTCGAAGAAATCGTAATGAAGATAAAGTCTCTGAAAAACGAAAAAGAAGAATCTCGCCTAAAGCTGAAGGCGAAAAGCAACAGAGCAAATCTAAGAGGGCAGAAAAGGGATCAAAATCTAAGGATGGTGATAGTCATGTAGATGCTTCTCATCATGGGAAATCGCAGTCGGACTCCAAAAAGGAATCTGATAAAGAAGTTATAAAGATTAAAGAAGAGGAAAAGGTAAAGGAAACGGACATTAATGACAATGCTGGAAAAGAGCTTTCAAAGGAAAGCACACAGGAGGAAGATAGTTCTGAAGATATGTCAAAGCCTCACTTTGATCCAAACAAAGGTTTACCACCCTGGCAACCTGTTAAGAGAGGTGCACCTGTCAAAGATAAACCTGATAAAAACAGACCAGATGAGAAATCAGAACGCCAAAAATCTCCCAGCAGAAAATCTCCACCGCGTAGGAAATCTCCAACTCGTAAAAAATCTCCTTCACGAAGGAAATCGCCAACACACAGACGATCCCCTCCATTGTCTAAATCAAGTGGTAAACCAGACATGGAAGACAGGAGGAGGAAACCTGATGGCATCCCCTCTCTACTTGATCCAATAGAACATAAATTAATGATGTTATCGAAAGGCTCTGAGGGACCACCACGGAATAGAGGACCAGTTTTACCACCACCTGGTAAACAGTTTAATCCATTACCGTCTGATATTGTTCGACCTTTTAAAGATGGATCACGTGATGGTCCACGCGATGGACCACCAACTGGGCCTCCTGTAGATTTGTTACAGAGGTCCGTTCCAGGTCCACCACAACAACTTGTTGAATCTTATGTAGATAAATATGGAGATCCACGATTTAGATCATTTGCTGACTTAGGTCCTGAAGTTAGTGAAGAAGTTGTATTTGGAAAGAGAAATTATGAGATTAAACTCGGAGCACCTCCCCGTAAAATTCAATTTGGCAATGGATTTATTGAAGTGTATGCTGACCCAAGTAAAAGAGGAATAGTAATTGATAATGATCTCTTGTATAGATTTGGTGAGAGAGTTAAAGAGGTAACTATTAGGGGAAAGAGACAAAAAATGTTTTATCATGGTAAACCATTAGATATTTGGATAGATGGTAACTATTATGAAGTTCGAGTTGATTCACCACCCAAAACACTTATCATTAATAACCAGGGTCATAGAATACAAGTGGATGGAAGAGATATGATGATATTAATTGATAAAGCAGAGAAAGGTCCTTATGGTGGGGAACCAAGATTTATATTTATTGATGATAACAGAATGGAACTAAGGTTTGATCCTCCACCTCGACATATCCTCATTGATGGGGATATGTGTGAACTTAAACTGAATGTGAGACAACCATGTATAAATGTCAAAGGAGTTTTACGTGGCATCAGATTTCAGGGACCCCCAAGGGAAATATTCATTAATGGCAGTAGATATCAAATATTTACTGATCATGCTGTAAAACTTCGTGTAGGGAACAGATATCACTATGTTGCTCTAGGAGGACCTTGTCATGAATTGATTATTGATGGTAAATGGTATGAAGTCAAGTTTGATCAACCACCTAAGGAAATCAATGTAGGCAACAGAGTTCTAATGATTCATATACCTGGTGGACCACCAGAGGTAAAGATCCTCGATCCAATCGTACAAGAACCACATAATATGCCAATGTTCAATTCAGTACCTCGACCAATGCAAATGCCTGGTCTTGGTCCCCCAATGGGACCTGGTCCACCGTCAATGATGCCCCGCATGCCTCCAATGATGATGGGTCAACCAGTCTCTGGTCCAAATTCAATGGGTAATCAAGCCATGCCACCCGGGTTCCGCCCACCAATAAGTGCACCAGCACCAGTGATACCAGGACTTGGAAATCTATTATCAGGTACGCTGATTTATTTTACATTTTAGCTTAAATTGTCTGATTATTGGGATATCCTTGGCATTGACATCTGCGTTATCACAAAACTTTAACCTTAACTCATAACTAAAAAAAAACGTTCAGCATTTTCAAATGAAACATGGTATACATGTACCTAGGAACAATATGCATGTCTTTAACAATTCACATTACTCAGGCTTTAACTTTAATAATATTGTGAAGACTCCCTAACCTGTTTATTTTTTGAAATTCAACATGCAAAATTGATTATTATCTGAGCTTTAGAATATATAAGACCCAGATCTTCTCTATCATTATAGATACTTGTTTCATTATTGAGCTATGTCATCAGAGGCTATATTAAACAATTTATAAAAAAAATTCTGGAGTTGCCTGCTTCGAGAACATGCCAGGAAATAAACGTTTCTTCTGGAAATAATTTTTTTAAGTAATGCAGAAATCTCACTTACGGTAGTTGTAACATTAAACACATACTTTCCATTTTTCCTGAAAATGACCTCGATGATTTAAGTCGTAAAAGCATGTATTTGGGAAAGAAAAAAACTATGCCCTTAATTTGGATAGCTGTTAAATTTTGCAATAAGAAATTGAAACAACTGCAAAAATCTAGATGACAAATTTAGATGTTTTCAAAATCTCTCACTTTTAAAGTTGCATGTGAAAGTAAAAGATAATTCAACATAATGTAAGAAAGGAAAACTTGTTGTTTAGAATGCAGGCAATACCTCAGAAAGATAGGACTTATCATGGCATTATTCTATTAACAGGAATTCAATCGAGTCAACAAAACAGAATGCCACTTCCTGGTATGGGCCAACCCCATGTCATGCCTAGTGTTCTGTCAAGTCTGTTTCCAACTGGACCTCCTGGTCAAGCTCCAACCCCGACACCAGCAGGAGGTATGGACATTAACAGTCTGCTGGATCGGTTGGTATCAACTGGTATTATAAAGAAGGAGGCTGAAGTAAAACCACCAACACCTACGCCAGAGACAGAGGCAGAGACAAAGTCTAAACCAGATGATACTAAAGCTTCTGAAGCAGAATCTGGAACAAGTAAGAAACCGGTAAGAATGAATTTTATTTTTGGACATTATTTCATCTATGGAACCTCATGTTGTTTTCTCTATTGATTTATATATATTTAATCCTTTCCCACTTTCTAATAAATATGCAGCAGGCTACTACTAAAGTATATCTAGGCAAAATATGGAAAAAAATGCTAAATGAAATCATAATTGTTTAATAGTTTTGAAAACATTGTGGCAAAAGATGTCTCTTTCAGCAGAATCAAAATGTGATAGATCATTCTGTAACAACAATGGCTATCAATCAAAGGGGTTTTGAGTTCAAACCCTGGCTAGATAATTGACAAAAGTAACTACGACTAGCATACTTCATTACCCAAAGGACTTAATAGTCTTATGTTGAAGGGTAGCCAGAATGTTGTGTGGCTGCAGGTGCGAGAAAGTTTGGCAACACACATATGGTGAAGTGTTCAATGTGATATAACTGAAATACCATTGAAAATGTCGTAAATCCCCATTAAAAGAACAAGTTTTTTTATGATCTATTTTAATGAACTTTTCAGCTTCTACAGACAGAGACCTTTGAGGAGGTACCTGAGAAAACAACCTTTGATATAAGTGATCTTAAAGTGTGAGTAATGTTTTCTTTTTTTATTTACTTCCTCTATCAACAAGTCTATTGAAAAGCAGTCAGTTGCTTGGGAAGATTGTTGTGTGGAGTACTGGTGTGCTAAAACCAGGAAACACATGAGCAGGTGAACTGGCCGCCGTAATATGACTGAGAAATTGTTAAAAACGGCGTTGAACCCCAATCAATCAATCAATCTATCAAAAAGTTAACCTTTTTCCTCTTGTTAACACATTTTGATGCATTTTAATAAAAAGAACTTTTGAAAAAGTTGCAAAAGGGGAACTTGCTCTAAATCAGCAAGTTCTCCTTTTTCCTCCATTTTCTCAACTCTATGCAATGATTATGATTTAATCTTTCATTTACAGAGGAGTTCCATGTTATTTCAGTCAAATGTTGCAAATTTGTTGTATGTGGGAAAGGGTCAACCAACTTTTCCCCTGATAAAAGAGGCCTGTAGGTGATTGATTTGGGGAGGCGGAAAAACTGATGACAATTGATATCTCGATTTCCAACAATGTTGTCCACTATATCTTTCAAATTATGCTTTCATAGAAAAAAGATTAATTTTTAAGGGTACAGTTAAGAACATCATGAAATTGACAATGTGAGCGGAATGTGATTGGATCGTGAGCGTGATTGGAACGCTTTATGAGCGGAACGGAATTTTGCGCTCTGAACAAAACAATCATAATGATTGCAAAAATCCAATCATTGCTCATTGAACGGTTGCAACAACTATCCGATAATTATTTTACGAAACTATTTTATAAAAAGTCATATTTGTATACTAAACTTTTGTTTTATAAGACACTCAAGTATCCGATGGAATTAGAATGTAACAAATATTATTAATATGATCATTTTTGTAATACTATTTGCTACTCTAGATCGTTTGTTGATATTTAGGGTTAAGTAAAAAAAAAAATAAACGAAACGAAATTAATTTAAGCCAATCAAATCGTTGAACGGATTTTGATCGAAAAAAAGCGTTCCGAGTGAGCGTAAAAAACGGAAAAATGTAATCACAATGTTATGAATGAGTGAACGCTTTGAGAGCGGATTGGAACGTGAGCGGAATGGAACGGAGCGGAGCGTGAACTGTAAATTTGTCAATTTCAAGATGTTCTTAACTGTACTACCTATAAACAATTTATTATTTGGGACATTAATTAGTATTACTTATTAAAAAACATCCCCATCCAAAAGTCAAATTAGAGTGTCTTCCTCAACTCCTGGACATTTTCTCCTGGAACAGCCATGAATACAATTCAAGTAAAAGGAAACTTCAACAAAAGTTTTCGGCTAGAAAAGGTTCTTTGAGAAGAGTGTTCAATATAGAATGTATTGGAATTCATTATTGTTTATTTTTTTCTACCAGGTTACACATTGGGTCAGTGCAACGACTCTATGCCGGTGCACAGTGTAATTCCTGTGGTACTAGATTCATATTGGATAATGAAACAAAGGCAGAGAAATACAGGGAGCACCTTGACTGGCACTTCAGGCAGAATAAACTAAAAAAAGATGACACAAAAGTTACTTGTTGTAGGAAGTGGTATTATGGCGTTGGGGTAAGTGACAAGTTCAACACTATAGCTGATACAGGAAGTATTTCATGCAAATCTTTTAAACAATGTAGAAAAGGGAAATATTACTCAACATAAATGATCAATGATTTCATATCCCATCAAAGCTGTGGTCAGAATTTTAGGGATGTTACAATTTTCAACTGGTTACTAAGTTATTCGAAAAAAAGTGTTTTATTAAAACTTTTATAGCATATATGCAAACAGTGATAGCTAGGGTGAACAGAACCTTCAGTTGACATCACACTAAGAAGAGCCATGGTTGTAACTTGTGTAGCCCCATAGCTTTACAGTAATGAAGAAGTCCTGACCCTTTTTCTTCTGAATTGGCTCATATATCCAGGACTGTTAATAATACATTCCCCTAAGCATTTGGATTCAAAAAACAAAACAAAATCGTAATTTAAAAGTAAACTAATGACTTGCCAGTATCCTATGGGATGCAATGGATGGTTGATAAATGTCAGTTTATTCTGGATTTTATCTCATTTTTAAGGTCAGATTTGGCAGGTTCACCCTTTTGACTACAAGCACAATTTTTTCCGCACAGTAAGTCTTGCTCAGTCAGGCAAAACTGCAAAATCTTGCCAGACTGTATAAGGAAGCAAATACGGAGCAATAGAAAGATGCGAGAAAATCATGGAGCATTGAGGATATATTTTAATTGAAAATTACATATATGATATAAGTTGTAATCAATCTGAATAACATTATGAAAACACAATTTTCTTTACACTTTCTGATGCCTCTGCAGCAGACATCTTCTGAAAGCATTGTGGCAAAAGGAAAAAATGCTCCACTTCTTCTACGGCCACAATGTTTCCAGCTCTATTTTATAATTGTACTTTCATTTGTAGAGATTTTTCATCCTTTTGCTAAAACAATTTTAAAGTCATCTGCTGCAGATTTGTTGTTCATGAGAAAGGGTTAATAGTTGATTCATGTGCTTCCTTTGTGTAGTTTATTTTTTTTTTTTTTTTTTTTTTCAGGATTGGATACAATATGAAGAAGTTACAGATCTGGAAGATCAAAGTAAGTTTTCTTTAACCTTTCCCTCATATAGATGCTTTCTGACGCCTCTGCAGCAGATGGCTTTTTGAAAACATCGTGACAAAAGAAGAAATTGCTCAAAACGAGCCTTTTGCCACACTGTTCTCCACTTTTAGTCGTGGGTTATCCATTAGATTATAGAGAAAATTCACATTCATATCGTTGCCTGAAACAGACTTCATTTGATTTTTGACAGAACTTAAACAGACCATGGGCAAAAGTGCCAATTTCATTTTTAGCTCGACTTTTGAAAAAACGAGCTATTGTCATGACCCTGGCGTCGTCGACGGCGGTTTGGTTGTCCGGTTAAGATTTTTTGTTCAGCTTAGCTTTTTTTCTGTTTTCTATCAGTCGAGCGTCTGTGCCGTACGCGGGGCTCTTGTTACTCTAATACAATTGGTTGATATTCAGTCCACCTTTGTCTGAATTAGGGAAATTCATGAAGGTTGCTTCTGCAGCAGACGACTTTGAAAACGTCTAGGCAAAAGCACAGAAAATCCCTTTAAAATAAAGAACAATAATTGAATAGAGTTGAAAATATGGAGACAAAAGTAGAAATTGCTTGTTTTGAGCAATTTCTTCTTTTGTCGCCATGTTTTTCAAAAACCATCTGGTGCAGAAGCGTCAGAAAGCGTCTATATCAGGGAAAGGGTTAACCACATCACACAAATAAGTGACAACGCACTTTTAAGTATATTCATGATCTTGGAAGTCAGCTGTTTTTCATGTTTGTTAAGTGTCATTTTTAACGGAAAAGCACAAAATTGTTTTGTTTTTTTTGGTTCTTTTAAATCAAATATTGTTCTACAACAAAGATGATCATAAAGATTTCAAAAAAGTTATGTAAAACCTCTTTCCCTGATACAGATGAGTTTCTGGCATCTGTAGCAAATAATATAAAATATGGCATTTATATATATATAAGTAATTCTCATTTTACCACAATGTTTTTTGTGAACTGTGCAGGGAGACACATAGGAATCACTTCTCTGTCGTCCGTATGTAGGTTTGTCATTCTGTTGTCATGCTTTCACTTACAGAAATATTGGCAGACGATCCATGTGAATCTTCCAACACTTGGTTTTTCTTGAAATTGTTACTTTCATATGTCTAGCTTCTCCATATTTTATAAAATAAAGTGCCCAAAAACTTCCAAGTTTATAATAGTGTAAACGTTGTCACTTTCAGCCAAGAGTGTATTTTTTGAACAACAGAATAATGTACAACCAACTAACCAGCCTCAGACTCCAAAGGTAGCACTGATCACAGTTCCTGAGGGAACATTAGTAACTAAATGTCCAGCCGCTACTGGGAGCGATCAAGACGATGTAAGTAATAGGTTCTGCTATTTGGATGGGTTATAAATCTATTAATCTATCTTGACTTCTACTTAACTTGTAACATTTGGGTTTCTTTTAAAAGATGGTGGCAAGAGGAGGAATTGCTTATAATGAGTAATTTCATCATTGCAACAAAGTTTTTAACTCCAATCACTATGTATCCTTTCATTAATAGAGATTTTCCATAATTTTGTTTTTAAAAATGATTTCTAACTTGTCTTCTGCAGATTTGTTGTATGTGGGTAAGGGTAAAAAAAAGGTAGTAAATAGGAAAATAATACAAAGTGTCTCACTTCTTTTTGGCCACCAAAGACTCTTCTGTATCGAATCTTGAAATGTAATTCAGCTCTTTTGTTCAGTGCTATACAGTCGAACCTCGTTAAACTTGACGCTGTTAATCCGGAAACTCGCGATCCGGACATTAAATTCAAGAAACAGATTTTTTATGCTTAATTATTCTCTGTTAATACGGAAATTCGCGTTCCGGATCCGGACAACAAATATTAGGAACGGAGCGACCATTTACACATAAGTCCGCTTCATTAGTCCAGATGTCCAAACATGAAAATGTTTTTTGTTCTCTCTATTAGGTCAGATTATACTTTTCGTAAATTGTGTCGCGTGTCATAATTATGTCTCCTCCCTCCGGAGGAGACATATTGCTTTTGCCTGCGCCGTCTGTCTGTCTGTCTGTCCTGTCCGTCTGTCTGTCCGTCTGTCTGTCTGTCTGTCAGGGCGTCCACATTTTTTGTCCGGCCTTTATCTCACAACCCCTTGGCCACATTTCTATGAAACTTCACAGGAGTCATTGGTACAACGTCTAGTTGCGCATATTACGAGGGCGTTTAATTTGACCTACTTTTGGATGAGTTATTGCCCTTTCTTAAAATTGCCATTTCATTCTTGTCCGGCCTTCATCTCACAACCCCTTTGCCACATTTCTATGAAACTTCTCCCTCCGGAGGAGACATATTGCTTTTGCCTGCGCCGTCTGTCTGTCTGTCTGTCCGTCTGTCTGTCCGTCTGTCTGTCTGTCTGTCAGGGCGTCCACATTTTTTGTCCGGCCTTTATCTCACAACCCCTTGACCACATTCTATGAAACTTCACAGGAGTCATTGGTACAACGTCTAGTTGCGCATATTACGAGGGCGTTTAATTTGACCTACTTTTGGATGAGTTATTGCCCTTTCTTAAAATTGCCATTTCATTCTTGTCCGGCCTTCATCTCACAACCCCTTTGCCACATTTCTATGAAACTTCACAGGAGTCATCGGTACAACGTCTAGTTGTGCATATTACGAGGGCGTTAATTTTAACTTCTTTTGGATGAGTTATTGCCCTTTTTTTAAAATTGCCATTTCATTCTTGTCCAGGGCGTCCACATTTCTTGTCCGGACTTTATCTCACAACCCCTTGGCCACATTTCTATGAAACTTCACAGGAGTCATCGGTACAACGTCTAGTTGCGCATATTACGAGGGCGTTTAATTTGACCTACTTTTGGATGAGTTATTGCCCTTTCTTAAAATTGCCATTTCATTCTTGTCCGGCCTTCATCTCACAACCCCTTTGCCACATTTCTATGAAACTTCACAGGAGTCATTGGTACAACGTCTAGTTGCGCATATTACGAGGGCGTTTAATTTGACCTACTTTTGGATGAGTTATTGCCCTTTTTTTAAAATTGCCATTTCATTCTTGTCCGGTCTTAATCTCACAACCCCTTTGCCACATTTCTATGAAACTTCACAGGAGTCATCGGTACATTGTCTAGCTGCGCATATTACGAGGGCGTTTAATTTGACCTACTTTTGGATGAGTTATTGCCCTTTTTTTAAAATTGCCATTTCATTCTTGTCCGGCCTTCATCTCACAACCCCTTTGCCACATTTCTATGAAACTTCACAGGAGTCATCGGTACAACGTCTAGTTGCGCATATTACTAGGGCGTTTAATTTGACCTACTTTTGGTTGAGTTATTGCCCTTTTTTTAAAATTGCCATTTCATTCTTGTCCCCGGCCTTCATCTCACAACCCCTTTGCCACATTTCTATGAAACTTCACAGGAGTCATCGGTACAATGTGTTGTTGCGCATATTACGAGGGCGTTTAATTTGACCTACTTTTGGATGAGTTATTGCCCTTTTTTTAAATTGCCATTTCATTCTTGTCCGGCCTTCATCTTACAACCCCTTGGCCACATTTCTATGAAACTTCACAGGAGTCATCGGTACAACGTCTAGTTGCGCATATTACGAGGGCGTTTAATTTGACCTAATTTTGGTTGAGTTATTGCCCTTTATTTAAAATTGCCATTTCATTCTTGTCCGGCCTTCATCTCACAACCCCTTTGCCACATTTCTATGAAACTTCACAGGAGTCATCGGTACAATGTCTTGTTGCGCATATTACGAGGGCGTTTAATTTGACCTACTTTTGGATGAGTTATTGCCCTTTTTTAAAATAAATCACTAACTGACAAAATACAGTCAGCCAGACAAATACCCCTTGGGGGAGACATATGTTTTTCCCAAAAACAACCTCTAGTTTTCTATCCAAAATCGTTAATCCGCAAGATTCGCAATCCTGACTTTTTTCTCTCATAACCAAAGTGTCCGGATTAACGAGGTTCGACTGTATATGAATATGATATGTCACTACTTTTGTTTTGATGTACTTGTTTAGGTTTATAAGATTGAGCGTATTAAGGAGATAGTGAAGTTTCATGTTTTATTACTGTAACACCTGTATATTTACAGCTGTGTGATATATGCCATGAGCCGTTTGAACAGTACTGGGATGAAGAGCTGGAAGAATGGCATCTAAGAGATGCTATACGGGTTAACGGGAAAACATATCATCCAATTTGTTACGAAGATTATACAGATGTAAGTTCCTTTGCTCCTTCCTTCACAGAACAGCAGTTTAAAGATTCAATGATTATTGAAAATATTGTGGGGAATTTGCCATTGTGTTGCTTCTCACAAATGTTCTGTTTTATAAAATTTAACTACTTCTGACAATGTTTTTCTAGATTCTAAAACAGCATATGAGAAAATTGCCTATCCATTTGTCTGATCAATTAAAATTATATTGTTTAAATGACAGAAAATATTAAAAAATTAAAGTAGAAATTGGATGAGTCGAGAAAAGTTAAAACACAGAAACTAAGGTGCGAATAGGAGAGTTTTCTTATATCTCAAGTAGTTTTTCTTCTCGCATGAAGTAATATAAACAATTGTCTGATTCAAATCCATCAAAAAAATATTTCTTTGCAAGATAGTGTGTACAATACAAATGTACAAATGAAGCATATCATATTTTTTTGAAAAAAAACTCCATGGGAGCTACTGATTTCTATACCCCTTCAGATGTACAGAAAATATTTTACTTTTAGGGTAAGAGGTTGACCACTTGCTTGCTTGCACCAAATACTAGTTGTTTCATCTTTATTTACCATTCAGGATTTTGTGGAGTATCACAAATGTATCACTATTGATGATAGATATATGTATAGCTTATATCATGATATAAATGAAATACTGTTGCAAAAGACTTGAAATCGCATCAAATGAATGTGTATTTTCTACTACAGGTCTCTGAGGGTACTCCAAGTCCTTCTGTGTTGCAGGATATACAGCCAGATTTCTCATCAAGGAAATCACTCACTTATGAGGAATCTTCCCAAGATGGTCTACCCCATTCCTCCTTTGAGGAGGAAAGAAATGTGCCAAAGAAAGCAGAACCTGTGTTATCCCTTGAGACACATCTAGACTCTGTTAAAACAGAACCGTGTGATGACACGCCTCAAAATGTAATCAAACAAGAAAGAACAGATGATTCAGTGGAGTCAAATTCTGTTCCTGTCGTCACTAGTGCTCCATCAATTACCGAAGTAAGTACTATCAAACTAGAACCAGATCCATTAGGTTTTATAAAACAAGAGCCTCCTGATCAAGTTGCTGAGTCTGAAAGTGTGTTTACAAAGTCATATTCAAAAAGTGCAATACCAGGACTAGACGTTTCATTTGAAATCGAGGCAGAACCCATGGATACAAATGAAAAGGGTGTTGAAAGTGAACCAAGGTCTACGACAAACATTACAGAAATTCAGGAAACTATGGAAACGGACACATCTGATACTCTGGCTGCTGGCGAGATAACTGAAAAAACTAGTGATCTGCCAACTGTCAGTGAAAGTGATCATGACATAGAAAGCCTACAGATATCTCATTCAGAAATACAAAGCACGTTAGCTGAACCAACTGTTGTGAATGTCACAGATGTTTCAGATTCTACAGAGGACAGTGACAGTGCTCGTGCTCAATCATCACATTTACATGAATCAGACAGTCACCATGAACCACAAATTAACGAACATGACAAACCTCATATATCACCTGTAGAAGAAAGTGATCCTCAGCCCACATCACATTTAGGTCATATAGAAAGCATTAGTGATACTGATAGTAATATTTTAACAGCTCCTGTACTACAAAGCACATTATCACCATTAAATCGTGTCAAAGTGTCCCAGCCAGCTGAAGTGATTGAGATTAGTCAAGAAGTGTTGGAGATCAGTTCTAATGCCAGTACACCAACTCATGATGAACTGCCAAGTCCACCTTCACCAGGGTCATAACTCATTACATTGTTTTAATTTAGAACAGTTCATTCCATCATTTTAGTTGCTTCATTATTGCTTCAAAAACCAAAAGCAAGCCATACAGACCTAGATAGGGTCTAATATTAAACAAAACTACATAATTATATAGAAGGTCAATTTGATTAATAAAAAAGATTTTTTTTTAAAAATTCTAGTATTGAATCATAACTAGAATCATGCTGTTGCTCTCGTCTTTTGATTTAAGATATATAGTCAAAATTGTCTTAAGCAGCAGGTTCAAGAATTGGCTCCTGAACACAGGTAGCTGTGTAATGCAATTCAAATATAGAAGATAATGTTTTTTTGTTAATCTTCAAGTTGCTGCCGCTAACACCAGTTTCACAGTACTTCCATCTTAACCCAATAATACCTTGGATGTAGGCAATATTGAAAACATTTCAAGGGCTTGGCATAAAACGGTTGTAACTAAAAACCTATTTTGAGATCCCTGGCAATTTTGAGCCTTTTGGTAAACAATGCAAATTTAGGTGCCATTGCTCAGAACGAGCAATGGCACCTAAATTTCCATTGTTTACCAAAAAAAATGATTTAACGTTTATAAAGATTTTATGGCGAGGTGATTAACCTTGGTAAAAAAATATCAATTTTAGTTACAACCGTTTCACACCAAGCCCTCGATTTGTCCTCAAGTTAGGAAGGGAAACAAACTCCAGATGACTGAAAGCATGTTTAAGCCACTAAAAAGAGAACTATATGGTCCCCTCCGACAACAATCTTTTCAAAAGTCGTTTACTGTATCTTATTAGAAAGACACTTTGATGGTTTGGAACAGTTTACTTGGGGTTTAAGTTGGATGAGAAGTATGGAATTTCTCCATTCCTGACATTTTATTTCAATATAGTGGATTCCTTATATTTGCAAAACCCATTTGTCTAAAAAGAACTTTGGATGAAATACTGTAGGGGAAAAAAATGGCTTATAATATATTTATTTTGAAGAGGAAATAAATTTGCGGTATAGAAGAAAAGTGATATGATTAATGTGATTTAGCTAGAAAGAAGTGCTATCTACAGCTGTTGCCATTATGTATTTAAACATATTTTCTAATCCCTATCATAGAATAGGTAAAAAGTTAAATACTTCAGAAAGCCTTAATAGTAGGGGGACGCGCATACTATTAGATATGTCATATAAGCATGTTTCCCATAACGGATATTTATTTAAAAAACGGTGTAACATTAGTTCTGATTACTTATACAAGCAACCAGACCTTCTTCTATTCTATTTTCTTTGATAGGATTTCATCAGTGGCTTTTTAGCTCACCTGAGCTTTGCTCAAGGTGAGTTATTGTGATCGCCTTTTGTCCGGCGTCCATCGTGCGTCGTGCGTCAACTTCTTCTCCTCAGTAACCAGTGGGTCAATTGGGATGAAACTTCACAGAAAGCATCCGCTCAATGACCTCACCAGATTTCCTTCAAATTTTTGGGATCCATGCATAATTCTGGTTTCCATGGCAACGAAATGAAGAAAACTTGAAAATTCTTCTTCTCCCAAACTGGTTGGCAGATTTGCAAATAATTTTGTAGAAATGTTCCTTGGATGATCCTCTGTCAGATTCCTTCAAGCCATGTTGATTTGTCGAAAAACATGGCCGCCAGGGGGGGCGGGGCTATTTTGCCTTATATGGCTATAGCGAAAACTTAAAAAATCTTCTTCTCCCAAACTGGTTGGCAGATTTTCAAATAATTTTGTATAAATGCTCATTGGATGACCCTCTATCAGATTCCTTCAAGCCATGTTGATTGGTCAAAAAACATGGCCGCCAGGGGGCGGGGCTATTTTGCCTTATATGGCTATAGTGAAAACTTAAAAAATCTTCTCCTCCGAATGTGTTAGGCCGATTTTCAAATAATTTTGTAGAAATGTTCCTTGGATGACCCTCTATCAAATTCCTACAAGCCATGTTGATTGGTAAAAAAACATGGACGCCAGGGGGGGGGGCGGGTCTATTTTGCCTTATATGGCTATTGTGAAAACTTAAAAAAATCTTCTTCTCCAAAAGTGTCAGGCCGATTTTCAAATAATTTTGTAGGAATGTTCCTAGGGTGACCCTCTATCGGATTCCTTCAAGCCAAGTTGATTGGTCGGAAACTATGGCCGCCAGAGGGCGGGGCTTATATAGCTAAAGTGAAAAAAAAAAATTAGGTGAGCGATTCCAGGGCCATCATGGCCCTCTTGTTATAATATCACATCAATAACTGAAGTGAGTTTTTGAGAGCTTTGAGAGACCACACTTATTTAATTTATTCTTATAGGAAATACATGACTAAAGTTATTATAATACTCCACAGAGGTCCAGATAAAGAGGGTTATTCAGCTCTTTTCCCCACAAATCAACTAATCCCTATGATGTAGGTACTCAAAAGAATTGTCTCACTGAGACGAGACTTTTGAGTACCCACACCATAGGGTTAAACGGTCAAATAATGATTTTAGAACGTGCAAACGTTGCTTATCTAGAGCTCTTGTTCATGATAGTAAGATTGATTTTTATCATTTGAAGTGTATTTGAATAGAAAATATGATTAATTGTAAATTTGAAGAGAAACACTATTTTGTTACTGAATTGATTTGCAGGCAAAGAATAACCTCATAAATCTTTCAATTCTAATTGTGATAGTTTTTAAAACATGATTGGAGTTGACTGTTGGTCGATTTTTATGAAATAAAAGTAAAACTGAACTTTGATTGTGATTGTTTTTATATGCATCTGCAATTTTATTCTCTCTTTAAACTTGAGTTATAGCAGCCTAACTTGGTCATTATAAGTCCCCTACCGGTCGGAGACCGTTTGGGGATTATAGGTTTGCTTGTGTCAGTCTGTTCGAAATTTTTTGTCTGAGCTGTATCTTCCACATGCTGGTATGGATATTGATATTACTTCACATAATTATTCTCCATAACAAGATGATGTATCATGCACATAACCCATTTACACATTTTGTCTGTCTGTCCAAAATCTCTTGTCTGGGCTGTATCTTCCACATGTTTTTAAATGGATTTTGGATTTCTTCACACAATTATTCTCCATAACAAGATGTGTCATGCACATCACCAAGCCACTTACTCCCAAGGTCAAGGTCAAAGTTTGTCTGTTTGTCCAAAATTCATTTTCAAGGCTGTATCTTCCACATGCTAGAATGTATTTTGATATTACTTCATACAATTATTCTCCATAACCAGATGATGTGTCATGCACATCACCCAGTCACCTACTCCAAAGATCAAGGTCACAGTTTGTCCATTTAAAAAAAAATGTGTCCTGGCTGTATCTTGCACATGCTTGTATGGATATTGATATTACTTCACACAATTATTTTCTATAACAAGATGATTTGTCATGCGCATCACCCAGCCACCTTCTCCCAAGGTCACAGTTTAGGCTCAAACAATGTCTGTGCGCAATATCGTGTCTTGCACATGTTTGAATGGATTTTAATATAACTTGCACAATTAATCTCCATAAGATGTGTCATCTACATCACCAAGCTACTTACTCCCAAGGTCAAGGTATATCCACACAACTTCTACCAGCTCAATAGACTCGCAACTTTTAGAAAATATTATTGATCTTTGGGCTGTCAAATTGAAATTGGTTTCCACTGAATATTGAAAGAATCCTTTAATGACAAATCTTCAATTTTCACAGGATGATTGGCCTATGTGATCAGATGAGCCTTTGATTTTACAATAGGGAAGCATGTCCGTTTTAGAAAAGGGTCTTGGTTATTTATTGAATTTGACTGTTTTGTCAAACTGGATCCTGTATTTGTAAAAATTGGGTTTTATTAGCTTGGACATTATGCTTCTGAACATAATTTCTCTGCAAAAATGAATGACCGGCTAGACCTTTCTAAAAAAATTATAAAGTACTGACCAAAATAACCTTTGCCTACTCGAAAAAAATCGGAAGTAAAATTGAAAACATTGTTGAACAAGGAGAATAATGAAACAATATAACATAGTATATATACCCCCTTCCAAATTATTGGTGTGGATCGAACCGACGACCTCCAGCACACGAGTCGGTCTCGTAAGTATACTGAATACATCAAAAGTTTATATGAGCGTTACTCCTTGAAAGCCAACCTTGATGTAAGTAATTATCAGTCATGTGGAAAAACATTCGCCTGTTCACCCATGCTAAGGATCCAAATTTATATTGCCTTACAGAAGTTTTTGATGTATTATAAGCGAACACTGAAGAGCCAGATAAGACTGCGCAACAAACAGGTCGTATCTATCGAGTTAACCCTTTCCCAGAGAGACGCTTTCTGATACCTCTACAACAGCCAGACCCTTTCCCACAGAGACGCTTTCTGACACCTCTACAACAGACGTCTTTTGGAAACATTGTGGCAAAAAGAGAAATTGCTCATAAAGAGCCATTTCTGCTATTGCCACAACATTTTTTACTCGTTTTCAATGATGATACTTTCATTTATCTTGAGTTTCCATATTTTGCCTATTTGTTTTCAACGTGGTCTGCTAAAGATTTGTTGTATGTGAGAAGGGGTTTATTGTATGTCCTAAATCTGTATTGAAATGATCTTCGAGATCCATACAATTTTTGTTTTGATGTATATGGCCTTTTATACTTCTTGCAACTTTTCAGTTATATCATGGTGTTTCCTGAGTAAGTTTTCAGTTCTACTGGTCCATTTTTTCTGAAACCAGTGAGTAAGTCATAATATAACCTCCAAACGACGGAAAGTGATCACTTCCATTGTTAAAAGTCTTTGGTATGGCCCATCCGGGTATCGAACCAGCACCCACAGGCGGTCTTGGGATCCAAACAAAGCAGAAGGAAAAAAATAATCTTAGATACTAACATGATCTCATATTTTTTAATTTTTCATACAGTTCAACAAACAAATGAGAAATTTCACACATTGTTACATTCAATAGTATTTTAACCTTTTCTCACATCCAAAAACAGATGCATCAAAAGGCGTCTATACACCGGAAAAGGTTTAAGTAACTTTATAAACCTACATTGAATACAATCCTCACTTGACAACACAACAGCAGATGGATCAGAAACACAAGAAAAGGGGTTAAAAAGCACTTGACACAGTGCTACAAATGAACTTCTGATGTTAAAAAAATTCTGATCCGTTGAAAATAATTTTCACTAAGTAGAGGGCACCCAAGGAACATTTCTGCCAATCAATATTTTCAAATCAGGCCATTATTTTCAAACAAGAAGATCATAATGAAAACGATCCCTGACCCCCCTGAAGGCAATGTATTTTCAGTGTATCAAACTTGGTTGAGGGGCATCAAAGAAACATTATTTTCAAATCATGATTTATAAAGTCTTGCCATTTTCCACTTCTTTTATGCCAAAGTATTTAACAGTACCACCTAAGGAACACTCTTGTGAAGTTTGGCTGCAATGGTTTAAGAGATGTTGACGACGATACACACTACCCACAGGGTGATCACAATAGCTCACCCAGCACACTTTGTGCTCAAATGAGCTAAAAAGGAGGTTGTCAAGTTTTGATAACATAGTTTGTAACAAAGAGGACTGACAATCAAGTTCATATTCCAGAACACCCAACATTCTTTCCCATATATATAGACGCTTTCTGAAGCCGACGACTTTTGAAAACATTGTGGCAAAAGGAGAAATTGCTCATAGCGAACAATTTCTCAATTTGCCACAATGAGTTCAACTCTATTTAATAATCATACTATCATGTAGAGAGATTTTATATATATTTTGAACTTGATTATTTCAAGTTGTCTGCTGCAAATTCATTGTATGCGGGAAAGGGATAATTGACAAACATTTACGGTTATTTTGACTAGCGTGGTTTGTCTTCCTTCAAAGGGCTAAATGAGACTTATCAATAAAAAATATATTAATTTTGTTTAAATCATAAATGCCATAACTAAATATAAACATTCTGTCAATATGCCCATCTCTTCAAACTGAAGCTTCCCATTAAATATCATTGAATTCCAGCAAGCAGTTGTTGAATATATCACATGACAAGAACAACGTGGTGAACTGACACACCAAGACAACAATGGACACTTATACTTCCGCTGTTTTCATAGAGCATAAAAACAGAAGTTGTGTAAAGGGGAACCAACTGCAGGGGAAGAATGCCGCCACCTATATATAGTTGGAATACTGTTGAAATGGTATTGAACTCTAATAACTCAATAAATTTGAAAGGTTTTTATTCAAATTTAATGCTTAATGTTGGTATGTTACTAGTTATGTACCGATATAATATAACAGTTCCTAATGTATGATGAGATATAGTAGGTTTTAGACAAAAATACAAGCACATTTGTACATAAATAAACAAAATCCCTTCCATTGCACAAAGCCCAAAGTAGAGGTATAGCCCATGTAAATTGAACCGTCACGTGATAAATATTTAATTAAGGCCATGCAGTTTAGATTGAAATATGTATTGTTCACTGACCAGTCAACCACATGACCGTAACTGTTACAGTTCAATTTACACAGAGAATAAATCTAATCTAAACATACCAAGTGTACACGTATTTACTGTCTAGCTTTAACCCTTTCCCTCATATAGATGCTTTCTGACACCTCTGCAGCAGACGGCGTTTTGAAAACATAGTGACAAAGAAGTAATTGCACAAAACGTGCAATTTCTCCTTTTGCCACAATGCTTTCCACTCTTAGTCATAGGTTATCCATTTAATTATGGAGATTTTCTATGTTTTGACAAAATATGTTCAAAGTCGTCTGCTGCAGAATTGTCGTATGAGGGAAAGGGTTAAGAAATGATCCAAGCCATTTGAAATCTAACAACCAGAAAAGACTAATATCAACCTGCTAGTAAATGTTATTAACGTAATTTTTCAGATTCTGGATTAGAGCTTCGCTGAAACAACAGGACCATTGTGGGCCTGTAACGCTCATTTCAGTACAATGTCCACAAATGTTTTTTTAAATTTTGCCTAGCAACCTAATTTTTGACACAACAACATCTTTCATATTTGTCATTAAGTTTATATATACTGACACAAACAAGAGGGCACTAAATGCTACTGCTAATAATGGTGAAATTTTGATCAAGAGTGAAAATGCACTGCAAATGAAATTTTGTCATTTTACCCCTTCTCTGACGTCATCTTGCGAGCATATTTATCAAACAATCAATATGGCTTGATTTTTTTTTTGTAGAGGACCATTTCCACCAAATTATTTTGGAATCAAACAAGCAGATTCAGAGAAAAGAATTTTAAAATTTTTCTCCCTTTCTGACGCCGAGGCAACCAAAGTTCTGTAAAGCATTTACATATATAATATATTTGAACTATTTTGAAAGAGGACCACCAAAGTGATATTCCTATTAAGTTTGGCTGAAATTGGTCTAGTGGATTAGGAGGCGCAAAGTCATTTGAAGCTAAAAGTTCATTTAATCCCTTTTCTGATGCCACCTTTTGTCTATTGACCATTTCCCCCCTCCTGTCTGATGCCGCAGCAAGCAAAGTTCTTCATAAAATTGAAATCTTTACACATTTTTGAAAGAGGTCCACAAAAGGATTATTCAAGTGAAGTTTTGTTGAGATTGGCCGAATGGTTAAGGAGATGATGTTTAAAGCTGAAAGGTTATTACAACAGACAGAGAGTGATCAGAATAGATCACCTTGAGCCTTTGGCTCAGGTGATCTTAAATTATTGCTTTTAGAGTGTTCACAAAGAGTTTCTTAAGGATAAGTGCCCTAGTTTTTGACCTGACATGATCAATATATGAACTAATAGGCTTAAATAGTATCAAGACAAATATTATGACAAAGTTTCAATATTTTTATGTCAGTGTCCACAAGATTTTTCTGAAACTTAACCTTGTGACATAATTTTTGACCTGACATGACCCATATTTGAACTTAGCCTGAATATCATCAAGACAAACATTAAGACAGTATCAATGTACTCAATGTAAAAAAAAAAAGGGGCCTCAAGTTCAACACGGAATTGTTGACTTTGGACAGAAAGACAGACAACAAGTGATAACAACAGCTCACCTTGAACACTTTGTCCTGAAGTGAGTTAAGAATAAATATGTTACATGTATGTATGCAATCTTATCTAAACTGTTATTAATACATGTATTAACCCTTTCCCACATACAGATGCTTTCTTATACCCCTGCAGCAGACGATTTTTTAAAACTTTGTGACCGAAGGAGAAATTGCTAAAAATTATACCTTCACATATAGATTTTTTATTTTTAACAAGATCTTATAAAAGTCGTCTGCTTCAGATTTCTTGGGAAAGGGTTATAAGCACCAAATGCCTGTTTGTGTGTGCCATCGCTAAAAGTGTTACACTAAAGTAGACATGAGCATAAACATTCAGTTTAACCCTTTACACTCTATGCTATTTATATTGTTGTATACCATGACATCATCCAGGAGAAAAAATGAATGTTCAACATAGTTGAAATCATTGAGACAGAAGGACAAATGTCTAATAGTTGTCTGTGAAAGAAGGGTTAATATCCCTTTCCCACATATAGACGCTTTCTAAGGCCTCTGCAGTAGACAACTTTAAGAAAACATTGTGACAAAAGAAGAAATTGCTCAATATAAGCAATTTCTCCTTTTGCCACAATGTTTTTTAACACTATTCAAAAATTAAAGTGTCATTTACAGAGATTTTCCACATTTTTGCCTATATACATACGTAATTCCAAAGTCATCTGTGACAGATACCCACAATTACCCACAACATAGGGTTTGAATGTCAAATAAGGATTTTAGAGTATGAAAAATCACCCTTATTTAGAGCTCTGAATTCTACAATGCAAATAATATGGATTTTTCCCCCAAATTATTGTACAATTTTTTGAAAACAAATAGAAAACTCAAACTCATTTAACCTTTTCAAAATCAAACTGCTGTAGGGATTTCAAACATTTTCTGCATTAGGAAAGGGTTAGAATGAATCTAATTCTTTCTAGAAATATCAAAGAAAACTGCATGGATAAATCAATGATTCATTCTGTTGATAGCAATTTAAAATAAACTTTAAACTTAACTTTTCACATACGGAAAGATGTAACAAAATCTTTTGAAGTGTAGATAAATGCTTTCCTCAATTCACAACAACAAACTGACTAGACCACATGTGATCTTGTATTTCAAAAATCTTAAGTTACTTACATACTACATTACTCTAGGCTTTTAAAGCATATAAATAAAGCTAAACTAGCAAACAAACAAGGGGGCCACAAAGCCCTGGATGGCTCACAGGAGAATGTGCTCTGTAAGCGAGATAAATATTTACAGGACAATAAATTATTCTGATCAATGCCAATAAACAGTTTCCCATTTAACCCTTTCCCTCATATAGTCGCTTTCTGACGCCTCTACAGCAGATGGCTTTTTGAAAACATAGTGACAAAAGAAGAAATTGCTCAAAACGAGCAATTTCTCCTTTTGCCACAATGTTTTCCACTTTTTGTCAGATGTTATCCATTCAATTATGGAGATTTTCTATGTTTTGACAAAATACGTTCAAAGTCGTCTGCTGTAGAATTGTCGTATGAGGGAAAGGGTTAAAATGAATCAGCATTACAAATGTAACATGTGTTTATCCCTTTGAGACATGTTTTGTTAACCATCAATATAATTTTAACACACTTTGTAGAAGGTCACATCAGAAATGTATCTTGAAATTAAATTTTATGCCTTTTCTTAATCTGTCTACATTGTAGCTGGTTAAGTTTGTCAACAAATCAAAATGGCTTGAACAAATTTGGTAGAGGGTTACCTAACACAAATTTCTGTCAAATTTTCTTGAAATCAGACAAGCACTTTCAGAGCAGTAGAGAAAAACCTTTGCCATTTTACACAATTAATGATGCCATCCAGCAGCCCTTGCTTTCAACCCTTTTCCGCATGCAGACACATTTTGACACATTTGTGAAAATTGTTTTTAGAAAACACTGTGGCAAAAGGAGAAATTACTGAAAATGAACAGAACCGAATTGTCACTTTTTTTTTTCAATAATTATCTTTCAATTTATGGAGATTTTCCATATTTTCATAAATGTTTTCAATGTCATCTGTTTTATTGTATGTTGGAAAGGGTTATCAATTCAATATGGCTTCAACATCTTTAGTAGAGGATCACAGACAAGCAATTGCAGAGAAGAATGTACATTTTGTTTTTATCAAGTTTTGTCATTTTATCCTATTTTTGTACCATCTGGTGACCAGGTTTTTCAACTAAGGAATATAGGGTTTGAACAGTTTTGAGGGTCACTTAAAAAACAAATTCAAATTTGTCAAATTATCTTAAAATTAGACAAACAGTTTCCGAAAAGAAGAATTTCAAAGTTTAGTCATTTTCACTCATTCTGATGCCTCAGCGACCAGAGTTACGAATATAATTTGATTACACCTTTTAAAGGGGGACAGCTAAAGGATCATTCCTGTTAAGCTTGCTTGCAATGGACCCAGTGGTTTAAGAAGAGATGGTGCTTAACTCTGGCCCACATACAGAACATACTGCAGCAGACGCCTTTCAGTTTGAAAACATCTAAACAAAAATATGGAAAATCTTAAAAATGAAAGAACAATTTTTGAATAAAGTTGAAAACATTGAGACAAAAGGAGAAATTGCTCTTCTGCTGCAGAGGTATCAGTAGGCATTAAAATGTGGGAAAGTGTTAAAGAATTTGATGATGATGCACACAGACAAACAGGGGACACTGGGTGATCACAGTAGACCATCTCGAGCACTTTGAGCTCAGTGGAGCTAAAAATATCACTAACTTATTTAATCTAATTATCAATTAACATTGAAAACCACAGAAGTTACCCATATCAAAACATGTTTTTTGTTTGTTTTCAATTCCAGTAGTACATGATTTTTGCTTGCTCCATTTTTGTTAATGAGACCAGTAAATAATATAATATAGAAGTGTGATATACAACTTTGAATTTCTAAACAGGACAGAAAAATAAAATCTTCGCAAAATGAGTACATGATGCTGAGAGCCTATTGTAAATAATAACATTTATATCATAACCAAAGAGATGACAAATTCCCCTCCATGCATTTCGACTAAAACTAATAAAATCCAATGAGAATACACATACTTCTATCTTTCTATCTTTAGTCATGAGGAACTCCCAAAGATGAAAATTTATGAATCTGATTACATGATGAGCTTGTACAATGCAACATTATTTGTTCTCAATAAGTAGATAGCCATTAACCCTTTCCCCCATACGACAATTCTGCAGCAGACGACTTTGAACATATTTTGTCAAAACATAAAAAAACCACCTGATAATTGAATGGATAACCTATGACAATAAGTGGAAAACATTGTGGCAAAAGAAGAAATTGCACGTTTTGTGCAATTTCTTCTTTTGTCACTATGTTTTCAAAAATCTGTCTGCTGCAGAGGCATCAGAAAGCGTCTATATGAGGGAAAGGGTTAAAATTTCATTCTGAAACTTTATAAATATCAGTGTTTGTTTAGTTCACATTCACATAAGTAAAATGTCATTTTTATCTTATCAAGCAAACAATAAAAGACACAGCCAAAGGACACTGGTTGAACGTTCACTTTTGTTTTATAAAAATATATGGTATTGAAAAGATGTAAATTGAGCTGACATTTGAAAAGATGTAGTCAACTCACCATTGGCAGAACACTCCTTCGTAACTATTAACCTTTTCCCGAGCCTCAGCAGCAGACAACTTTTGAACACATTGCTCAAAAAGAGCAATTTATCCTTTTGCCACAATGTTTTTAACTCTTTTCAGTAAATAAACCCTCATTTATAGAGATTTTCCAAATTTTTGTCCACATGTTTTCAATGTCGTCTGCTGCAGATCTGTTGCATGTCGGAAATTGTTAGCCTTTTCCAGTTTCCCACATAAAACAAATCCGCAGCAGATCACTTTAAAAACACAAAAAACAACAGAGTTGAACATGGTGGCAAAAGGGCAAATTGCGAATAATGTAAATGAGCAAACCTCCATAGCCGACAATGTTTTGCTGCAGATGCAATGAAATACATCTCCAAGTTGGAAAAGGTTAAAAGCAGAGGTGAAAAATTCTTATAATAAAGCAATAATAATCCAAATATTTGTACACAACAGCATTCAAAAGGTTAAATTGGCCAATATCAGATCACTTGAAAATAAAAAGGAGATTGCATCAAATGACTTTATATATATATATATATATATACCATTGGTCTATTTAAAAATGCCTTGACAACTAAAGCAGCAGACAACTATAGAAAACAATGGAGATATATACAAAATGCTTAAAACAAGTATTTTTTTCATTTTCAAACAGTGTAATCAAATCTGCTTTAAATTAGATCATGACACAAACATTGTCAAAATCAGGTAAATCTTTCAAGAATTTCAAAAGTGCTGGGATTGACATTGAGGTTCTATCATGTGATCAGTTAATAGCATAATTAATTACAAGATATTTTCAATCTATAACCGGCAGTAAAATGATTTTTTTCAAAACAAAACATCCTTCTATACTTGGTTGTAATAAGATTTGATGTTCTTTATAATGGCAAGACCTATACTTATTCAAAGTGGGTAATAAATTCAGATCACACAAGAAGCTTACATAAATCACATTTGAAAGCAATTTAGACTAAATTGTAAGACAATACTTGCTATGTTTTTAAATCGTCCAAACAAAGGCCTCAAAGACCTTTAACTTATTCTTTAAAAATCAAAATGACTCTAAAAAACCCATTTATCCTCAAGTGATCCGCTACTGGTTGTATCAAAACAAAGGCCTCAAAGACCTTTTACTTATTCTTTAAAAATCAAAATGACTCGCTAAATAAAACCATTTATTCTCAAGTGATCCGCTACTGGTTGTATGATCTGTTACTGGCGAGTTGACTATACTCCTCTTGAAACATTGGTTCCTGCAATCTTCAAGTAAACGGTATTGAATTTGAATCTACATATTCCATCACACATGTTCTATAATTTGTAATTCAAAATCCCAAAAGAAAGTCTATATATAATTATATATATGACATATTAAATAAATATCAACAAGAACAGCTATCTTTATTTCCATCCCCAGATCCAGCTCTTTGTAGACCTCGACGTTCTGGAGTATCATGTATATTAACAACTTCATTATTTCTTGTATATGCTGACCCATATTGTGATAAATGAACAGGCATCATAGGTTTGGCATTCTTCAATTTGTGAGCGATAGTCATGAAAATCGCCTCAACATGATTGGCTTTCTCATCATCCTTTGCTGAAGTTTCAAAGAGTGGCATATTGTGGGTATCGGCGAATTTCTGTGCTAAGTTTGTGTTCACTGCTACTTTATCTATCATATCACACTTGTTCCCTATAAGTATGCGTGGAAGCTCTTTGTTCAAATTATGTCTGTCACATTCTTCAATCCAACCTGGCATATTATTAAAAGATGAAATTTTGGTCACATCGAATACAAACACAACTGCATGAACATTCCTGTAATAATGCTGAACCATGCTTTTCCGGAAACGTTCCTGTCCTGCTGTGTCCCATAATTGCAACTGAAAATACAGAATTAACAATCATTTAAATCAAGTTTTTATCCACTAAAATGTCTAGTATACATCACACTATGTACATGTATTTAAAACAAGAGGGCCATGATGGCCCTGGAATCGCTCACCTGATTTTTTTTTTCACTTTAGCTATATAAGCCTTGCCCCGGGCCCTGGCAGGCATAGTTTCAGACCACTCAACTTGGCTTGAAGGAATCTGATAGAGGGTCACCCTAGGAACATTTCTACAAAATTATTTGAAAATCGGCCCGACACTTTTGGAGGAGAAGATTTTTTAAGTTTTCACTATAGCCATATAATGCAAAATAGCCCTGCCCACTGGCGGCCATGTTTTTTGACCAATCAACATGGCTTGAAGGAATCTGAAAGTGGGTCACTTAAGGAACATTTCTACAAAATTATTTGAAAATCAGCCTGACACTTTCGGAGAAGAAGATTTTTTAAGTTTTCACTATAGCCATATAATGCAAAATAGCCCCGCCCATCTGGCGGCAAATGTTTTTCGACCAATCAACTTGGCTTGAAGGAATCTGATAGAGGGTCATCCAAGGAACATTTCTACAAAATTATTTGAAAATCAGCCTGACACTTTCAAAGAAGATTTTTTAAGTTTTCACTATAGCCATATAAGGCAAAATAGCTCCGCCTCCCCCCCTGGAGGCCATGTTTTTAGACCAATCAAAATGTCTTGAAGGAATCTGATAGAGGGTCACCCTAGGAACATTTCTACAAAATTATTTGAAAATCGGCCTGGCACTTTCTGAGGAGAAGATTTTTTAAGTTTTCACTATAGCCATATAAGGCAAAATAGCCCCGCCCCCCCTGGCAGCCATGATTTTCGACCAATCAACATGGCTTGAAGGAATCTTATAGAGGGTCATCCAATGAACATTTCTACAAAATTATTTGAAAATCTGCCAAGCAGTTTGGGAGAAGAAGAATTTTGAAGTCTTTTTCATTTCGTTGCCATGGAAACCAGAATTCTGCATGAATCCCAAAATTTTTAAGGAATTCTGGTGAGGACATTGAGAGGATGCTTTCTGTGAAGTTTAATCCCAGTTGACCCACCATTTACAGAGGAGAAAATGTTGACGGACGACGCATGACGGACATAGGGCGATCACAATAACTCACCTTGAGCACTTCGTGCACAGGTGAGCTAAAAATAATGATAAAATGCCTTAACATCATTATAAATGCATTTACAAAATAATCACAATTTCCAAGTCATGATTTTCCTTAACCCTTTAGTTTCCAACATGCAACAAATCTGTAGCAGATGACTTAAAAACATACCTGAAAAAAAAAATTGAACTCCCTTCAAATGAAAGTACAATAATTGAATAGAGTTAAAGACATGGCTGACAAAAGACGCCATGTTTTCATTTTATTTATAAGGCCGTCGTCTGCTGCAGAGGCGTCAGAAAGTGTATATATGAGGGTAATGAATAAACAATCTGCATAAGACCACTTTTACCACTTTCCAACAAATCTGCAGCAGACCACTTTAAACAGGAAAAACTATGGAATATTTCTATACAAATTAGACTTAAACCCTTTCTTACATACAGATGCTTTCTGACACCTCTGCAGCTGAACACATTTGAAAACATTGTCGCAAAAGGGCTCATATTCATAATAAACGAGCAATTACCCCTTTTGCCACACTGTTTCAACGTCATTTAATAAGTTTGTCATAAATTTACAGTCTCAAATTTTTGACTGAATGTTGTCAGTCATCTGCTGCAGATTTGTTTATTTGTGAAAAAGGGTTAAATATAAAACAGAGTTAAAAACATTGTGGCAAAAGGAGAAATTGTTCTGCAGGTCACCATTATTAATTTGTCCTCGGCCACATTATAATGATTATTTCAAAAGACAACTACTGCAGATGTGTCAAAGTATCTCAGCAAGCTAGAAAGGGTGAAAGTCCAGCCCTTCATCAAGAATTCTTACTTTTCCCATGTCAATTCTAACAAGTTAATTTGTTGAATTGAGATCCCCGCCCAAAAATAAAATTGAAAAAAGAATGCTTTGACCGTTCCCAAGGTTTTTCTAAAATTTGACCTAGTTTTCGACCTGTCATGACCCATTTTCAAACCAGTCGGATTTGATGGAGATGAATAATTCAATAAACCTGATGATTTTTCATAAATGATAAATGTTGCCAATAACGTGTTCACAAGGCTTTTATTTTGTCAAAAAATAGAAAATCTCTATAATTGAATGGATAACCTATGACTAAAAGTGGGAAGCATTGTGACAAAAGGAGAAAATGCTCGTTTTGAGCAATTTCTTCTTTTGTTACAATGTTTTCAAAAAGCTGTCTGCTGCAGAGGCGTCAAAAAGCGTCTATATGAGGGAAAGGGTTAATATCTATGCATAGAGTAGGTCATATCTATTTTTAGAGGAGCAAGTCCCTGTGATTTGTTCTCGTTACGCGAGTACGTAAACCTCGTACAGGTAAGGCAGAATATAGATCGATAAGAACGGCAAGCATAATATTAAGCGCTATATAGTCATCGCACAAGTTTCTTTTCCCTGTATTAGTAGTCCCAGTGTGAACTGACCGGGATTTATGTTTACATACTTGAACCTCATATAAGGACAAATCAAAACCTGCATATTGACAGTAAAAATGCTTAAACTAGACAACACAAACCAAAGAGGCACGGAGACCTTCAAATAAAAAATGCATACAGAATTAAATATCACCGTTTTGTGGCAGTGTGTGATAGAAGAAACAGCCAGCATCCCCTTAAAATCATATCAACTTCAAGTATACCTTTATTTGTTCAGTATCAACATCAACAGTTCTTTCTCTAAAATCTACCCCTATTGTGGCTTCTGTTTTGTCTGGAAATTTTCCACTACAAAATCTGTACGTAAGGCATGTTTTCCCAACGTTAGAATCGCCAATAACAATTATTTTGAAGATTCTCTTTTGTGCTTGTTTCTCTATGACAGTTACGGAGCTCCCCAGAACCGCCTCTGGTTTAGAGTCCTCTAGCGATGCCATCATTAACCGTCAAAACGGTGCAATACTACAAGCTTAAACGATTGTTTTTTAGCGACAAGACGGTTGAAGACTGGTTACAGTCCCCAAATTTAGTGAGAATTTCTAAGATGCGTAATTTTTGTCACGTTGACAGCCATGTTTGTTTTCGTCGGAGTCGCACTGCATGTCGGGATTTTTATATTTGATATTATTCTTAATAAAGAATATGATAATAAAACAGTACACTCACTTTGATATCTAGTTTCATTACTTTTATATAGACAATTGATTAAATAATATTTTGCGGAATATTTTTCTCGGGATAAAAATATAAAATCTCGAGACATGAGAACTCATTTGCTGTGAACTCCATCTTGGAATTTCCACCACGAGGTTACTGCGTAAACTGCCTCGAATTAGAGGCTGTTTGAGCATCCGTGAAGTGTAGAACAATGCCAACCAACAACCCATTACCTCCGAGAGAAAACACTCTTTTCAAACGTATTTTGGTGAGTCAGATACCCTTGAAACTTTCATCCCAACACGGCCGAAAGTGGCATACCCGGACCCACTACCTGTCAAGTTCACAAAATCTGAAGGGTCAGAGTGAAAACAAACCGGCCGAATACGGTTATATATGTGTTTAATGAATGTATCTTAATCACCAGTCAAATCCATAAAGCCTTTCAATTTCTAATTATATGTCCAAATAAGGATTAATACAAGCTTAACTTTGGAACTGACTTTACTTTCTGTTTCCAAGTTGGTTTGCAAATACAGATGACTCATTTAACTAAATTAATACATGGACTATATTTTATCTTGCAATTAACCCTTTGACGAGTAAATTGGTGATTCTTTGACCCAAAGATGATACAGCGTAAACTGTTATAACAATGATAGAATATGCTAAGGGCTTGAACCTTTCCTTTTGGTATCCAGGCATAAATTTGTGTTGCCATTTTGATACAAAAGCTAGATCAGTATGATACAGTAACAGAATAGGGTATAGGTAAAAATACTACTTCTACGGTCTTGCTGTGGAAGCCGGCTTTTATATCAATGTTGGTAGAGTCGTTGGCTTTTTCACAAAGTTAAGCAATATACATCTATTCTTTTTCATAAAGTTAAGCAACATATATCGCGGTTAGTGCCTGGATAGGTTGCGTAACTCTGTGAAGGGCCCGGTACATGTTACACTACATGGAGATCATTTGATAATAGCAAGGTGGAAACTATTAACACTAACAGTTAACCAGAACTTAATACAATCATAACATCAGTCATTTTGAATTTTGAATTTGGAGAAAAATCTATACAGCACTTTCTGGACGAGTAGCTGACAATCATGATACTCGTAGAGCAAATACTGTTTAAACATTTGGATTTTTTAACCCCTTTTACCATATGTAGAGACTCCAACCCGTTGGCAGCAGACAACTTTTTAAACCATTCACCTTGATACAAGTGATATTGTACTATAAATGAAAAATTCAATTAGGCATCTTCTTCTGAACAGCTCATCATGGCTACTTTTACTGCACAATGTGATATTAAACAACATCTGGGAATACCTTATAACCTTCTAAATCCCTCATTTCAATCTGTAGCAATGCTGCAATGGCAAATTTATCTTTCAAAAAGAGAAATTCTTTTCAATAATTAAACTTTCATTTATAATAAATAACTTATAGATTATAGAGATTTTTTACATTTTTGCTTTGATGTTTTGTCTGCTGCAGATTTTTTGTTTGTGCGAAAGGGTTACGTATTGTACAAGTTGAAACATCAACATAAACCTGTCATTTATAAGAAAATGTTCTGGAATCCGAATTCAAATGATGGATACATGTGAGTGAACACTGTGAGTGAACACTGTGAGGGCCATACTTGTCTAAATCTTCAGCGCTATGTATTGAAAGGCCTACAAAAGGAGTAACTAAACTCCAGTCTAAAATATGGGTTGTGAATAAGTGTACAGTTGCCATGGTATGAATGGCATTGAAAATATGCTCCCCTTTTGTAATAGAATTGATCTGTTAGAGCAGACTTTTGAGCATAGAGAGTGATTGTAGGCTTTACAAAGCTGCTTGTTTATCCAAAAATCAAGTATGTCACATACGGTTTGTGTTTATGGATGGTAAAATCATTGATTATTGAACACTTTTAGATTGTACTTGCACTCTTCAAAGTTCTCATATGCAACAGAATTTCGAAGATATTGGTAAAATAAAAAAAAATAGAGTGATGCCCATCATGGTGTTAAGCATTTAGAGATTAGCAACATTTATTCTTAAAGAAAAGAAATAAGTAGACTTAGTTTCTGGTTTACTGATTTTAAAGCGTAAATACTTTTCAAGCTTTTCCTACAAGACAAAGAAGAATCTTGGAAATCTTCCAGCCTTGCTTTTGCACAAGAATGCAAGATTAGGATTGACTTGTAGATTAGCTATGCTACCAACTAAACACAGTGGAATGGTGTTTAACCTCATAATAATATCTCATTTCAGAAATGTTATGAACAAAAGCAGTACAGAAATGGGTTGAAGTTTTCTAAACAGATTTTAACAAATCCAAAGTTTACTGAGCATGGAGGTAAGGCTATTATTTGACGATTATTATCTAGTGATTTTTAGAAAGTTAAACTTTTGATGATCTTTTATGTTATGGACTTAGAAAGATTTATTATACCACTACATTTGATTGTCAAAGGATAGAATGGTTGTTTCTCCCGCCAATAGGCGTTGTAGGTCTGTGGCCATTTCTAGAGCATGGTTGGTGAAGTTTGAAACTTCATGGAAATGTTAACCACTGTCTGGAAGTGCCACAGCAAGTTTCATTGAGATTGCCTCAAGAACACCATTGTTTCCCCTTGAACTTACATTGTGTATCATTTTTATGTAACAATAAGTGAATAACATTGCAGACGCTATAGATGCCACAGATTATACCCAATCTTCGTGAAAGTTAATCAGAACACTCATCTCAATCAGATTTGGGTTAATTTTAAAACAGGATTTGGTGGTGTTAAAAACTTTTGTCACTAGGTCACATATGAAAATTCATCAGACCGTTCATCTGATTCAAATTCCATTCAAGTTTGACACTTGGTCATGTGAGGTGAAAATCCTTGTTAACATTACTCCAGACCTTTTCATCCAATTTTCATGAAATTTCCTCAGATCATTCATCTATATGAAATCAACTTCAAAGTCTTGTGGGGTAAAAAAAAATAGGTCACTAGGTCGAATTTTAGAAAAACTTTGTGAAGACTTTGAGGTCAAATTATTTAAACTTCAGCAAATTATTCATCTGGCATAACCAAGTTGGTCCAAGTGTTCTTTTACATCTTCCCCTTTTTGCGGGGATCTAAATTCAATGAATAAACTTTTTTTAAATTATTGAATAAATTAAATATTTATATTTTGTTATTATTGCCATACTTGTATTGGCTGGAAATTCTTCACCAGCTTCCAAGAATTGAGTCCAACAAGAGGAAAGTGTAACTTGTTTTATTTGATCAAATGATATCATTGCTTGTCCTTCTCTTTATTTCTTCAGAGACTTTGGCGATGAAAGGTCTGACTTTGAACTGCCTCGGTAGAAAGGAAGAAGCATATGATCATGTGAGAAGAGGCTTGAGAAATGACCTGAAGAGCCATGTCTGTATCCTTTATATTGCATGGAACTGAATCTAAACTTAAAAATAGTTTAATAGCGCTTTTAAAGCTCAAACTGGTAAACAAAAATATTTATTTTTAAATTTTATCCTAGCAGACCGAGTAAGATTATAGGTTAAATCATTATGTTGTTTTTATAAGATTTTAGACCTTCTAGCTTGAAAATGTTTTCAAAAGAAAAGAATAGAACTTCCTGCTACCTGCTTGGAGAACTTTTTCTTCATTTTACCTAAAATTTATGAGTTACGGAGAAATAGTTTATGCTGCAGAGGTATTGTGTACAGAAGATGATCCTTAACTCGCTTACTCAGGCTGGCATGTGTATGGTCTTCTACAGAGATCAGATAGAAAATATGAAGAGGCAATCAAATGTTATAGAAATGCTCTTAAATGGGACAAGGTAAGAGGTTATTGTTTAATTTTAACATCTTCAAATGTCATCTTTATGTCCTTTACACTCCAAGTTATTGGCAGGGTCCACAAAACTCTTTCACTCTGATTTTTCCAATGTAGCTCATTGTACTCTTGTTAAATTCACATTATATTTTAAATACAGATGTTGTCAACACAATCTGATCAGAAACAAATGATTGATCTGTGCACATGCCGTTTGAATTATATATATAACACATTGATCAAATATGTCATCTCACTGCATCCAAGTCTGGCCAAGTGCCATAACTGATTGGCAATAAATTGAAATTACAGGTATGCCCTTAATTGACTACATACATATTAACGTTGTATTGCAACAATTTATCTTATTCCATTTTCTTTGACATTTCTAATGCTTTTGTTTATGGAAAGTGTCGAGTTTAGAGTTGTTTTGTTAAATGAACATCTTTAAACATCAACTCCATTTTAGACCGAGTTGCTTTTCTTAATTATTTAGTATTTCACGTATGTACTATAGCACGTTTAATTAAAACTGCTTTGTTTTTTCTTTCTTTCAGGAGAATTTACAAATCCTGAGAGATTTGTCATTGCTACAAATTCAAATGAGGGATTTAGAAGGTTATAAGGTATGCCTTTTGTGTATTATCACATTGTCCAGTAAAAGTAGGCATAATGAGCTGTTCAGATGTAGATGCCTATTTCGATTTTTTATTTAGTACAGTATCATTTGTATCAAGGCAAGCCTAGCCCCGGTAGCTCAGTCGGTAGCGACGTGGGCTGTCAATCCAGGGGTTTTGAGTTTGAATCCCGGCTCGGCCAACTTTCTTTCTGACGTTTGACAAAAGTCAATGCGACATGCGTCATTCGTCTTCCACCAATGGGCTAAGTCTGGGTGGAAAAGCAGCCAGTTGCTTGGGAAGATTGTTGTGTGGAGTACTGGTGTGAGAAAACCAGGAAATATGTGTGTAGGTGAACTGGCCGCCGTGGTATGACTGAGAAATTGTTAAAAACGGCCTTAAACCCCAATCAATCAATCAATGTATCAAGGCAAATGCTTTTGAATTGTAGGCTGTAGAGTTCATATCTGATATTAAGTTGTGATGAGGGCTGCCGCCCTCCACATCCCTGTTTCTTTACTTACTTAAATGTTTTGATTAAACCTTTCCCACATACAAACGCTCTCTGACACCTCTGCAGCGGAATGTTATTACTCCAACACTTTCATTAATGGGCACAATTTATTCAAACCAACATTCAGTGTCAAGACAGCTTGGACAAGTTGGATGTAAAAGTGGCAGTGAATGGTTATGTAAATATGTACGTACAAAACACATCATTTCTCTAGCAACTTTATTTGTTTATTCAATCCCTTCATGCTTCATACCTTGAGGTTCAGTGTCATGAGAGCTTGGAGGAATTTACGTTTCACCAAACTTGGTCACAGTTGCTTTTACACATTAAAGAAATTAGGTCAATGCTCTAATGCTATCGATTGTTGGTTGAATTTCTTCAGTCTGTATGTTGGAAAGAGTTCATTAGTACACCGTACATAAAGGGAGATGCCACAAGCTTACAACATGCTCTATTTACTTACAGGAAACCAGGTATCAGCTTCTAGTCTTGCGACCAGGTCAAAGAGCATCATGGATCGGCTATGCAATGGCATTCCATTTGTTGAAAGAATATGATATGGCTTTGAAAATTGTTGAAGCATTTAGAAATACCCAAACAGTAAGTATATGTTCTTCAGTTTAAACTTTTTTATTTCACATCAGTTTCTAATAATATTGAGCGACTCTTGATGTTATGCCTTACAGGACTTATTACCCTTATAATCCCTTCGCAAGGAGGTCTTTGAGCGTATATAGGGATCCGCTCATACATACGTGTCCCAATGACTTCATCGCTTTAGGGACTTCATTTTTTATCCGATTTTTAGCTCCATTTTTAGCTCCACTGGCTGAAGGCCAGTCAAACTTATGTCATGGCTAATTGTTGTGCGTGCGTTTGTCCTTCCGTTAACTTTTTGCTTCAAACAACTTCTCCTCCCTAACCACTTGGCCAATTGAGATGAAACTTCATAGGAAGCCTCCTAATTTTTAGCTCTACTGGCCAAAGGCCAGAAGGGCTTATGTCGTGGCGATTTGTCCGTCGTCCGTCCGTAAACAATTTCTTGTTAACACGATACAGTCTTCATTTTTGATTGTATCTCAACCAAACTTATACAGTAGTTAGATATCCATGAGAGCTCGGTTCCTTTCGAAAACCAGCCAGATCCGCCCATGCATGACTGGATTATGGCCCTTGAAATGGTCAAAATTGCTATAAAAGAGCTTGTTAACATGATACAGTCTTCACTTTTGATTGTATCTCAATTTAACTTATACAGTAGTTAGATATCCATGAGAGCTCAGTTCCTTTCGAAAACCAGCCAGATCCGCCCATGCATGACTGGATTATGGCCCTTGAAATGGTCAAAATTGCTATAAAAGAGCTTGTTAACACGATACAGTCTTCACTTTTGATTGTATCTCAACCAAACTTATACAGTAGTTAGATATCCATGAGAGCTTGGTTCGTTTCGAAAACCAGCCGGATCCGCTCATGCATGACTGGATTATGGCCCTTGAAATGGTAAAAATTGCTATAAAAGAGCTTGTTAACACGATACAGTCTTCACTTTTGATTGTATCTCAACCAAACTTACACAGTAGTTAGATATCCATGAGAGCTCGGTTCCTTTCGAAAACCAGCCAGATCCGCCCATGCATGACTGGATTATGGCCCTTGAAATGGTCAAAATTGCTATAAAAGAGCTTGTTAACATGATACAGTCTTCACTTTTGATTGTATCTCAATTAAACTTATACAGTAGTTAGATATCCATGAGAGCTCGGTTCCTTTCGAAAACCAGCCAGATCCGCCCATGCATGACTGGATTATGGCCCTTGAAATGGTCAAAATTGCTATAAAAGAGCTTGTTAACACGATACAGTCTTCACTTTTGATTGTATCTCAACCAAACTTATACAGTAGTTAGATATCCATGAGAGCTTGGTTCGTTTCGAAAACCAGCCAGATCCGCCCATGCATGACTGGATTATGGCCCTTGAAATGGTCAAAATTGCTATAAAAGAGCTTGTTAACATGATACAGTCTTCACTTTTGATTGTATCTCAATTAAACTTATACAGTAGTTAGATATCCATGAGAGCTCGGTTCCTTTCGAAAACCAGCCAGATCCGCCCATGCATGACTGGATTATGGCCCTTGAAATGGTAAAAATTGCTATAAAAGAGCTTGTTAACACGATACAGTCTTCACTTTTGATTGTATCTCAACCAAACTTATACAGTAGTTAGATATCCATGAGAGCTTGGTTCGTTTCGAAAACCAGCCAGATCCGCTCATGCATGACTGGATTATGGCCCTTGAAATGGTAAAAATTGCTATATAAGAGCTTGTTAACACGATACAGTCTTCACTTTTGATTGTATCTCAACCAAACTTATACAGTAGTTAGATATCCATGAGAGCTCGGTTCCTTCCGTAAAACCAGCCAGACTGGATTATGGCCCTTGAAATTGTTCAAATTGCTATAATTGAGCATGTGAACACAATAGAGGCTCTATTTATTATCTGATCTTCACCAAACTTAGATAGTAGTTAAATATTGATGAGAGCTTGGTTCCTTTTGAAAACCAGCCAGATCCGGCAAGACTGGATTATGGCCCATGAAATTGTAAAAATTGCTATAAAACAGCTTGTGAACACAAAAGAGCCTCCATTTACTATCCGATCTTCATCATACATACATGCTCTGGATTGAAAATGAGCAAAGAACCATACCAGTAGAGCATAGGCCCGCATGGGCCTCTTGTTTATTTTTTGGATACATGCAACATTCTGGTTTCCATGGCAACCAAAAGAAAAAAATAGTGAAAAAATTAAATCTTCTCCTCTGAAAGTGTCAGGCCAATTTTCAAATTAATTTTTTAGCAATGTTCCTTGGGTGACCTTCTTGCAGATTCCTTCAAGCCATGTTTATTGGTCGAAAAACATGGCCGCCAGAGGGTGGGGCTATTTTGCCCTATATGGCCATAGTGAAAACTTAAAATATCCTCTCCTCCGAAAGTGTTTGGCTAATTTTCAGATAATTTTGTAGAAATGTTCCTTGGGAAACCCTCTATCAGATTCCTTCAAGCCATGTTGATTGGTTGAAAAACATGGCTGCCAGAGGGTGGAGGTATTTTGCCTTATATGGGATATAATGAAAACTAAAATAATCTTCTCCGAAAGTGTCGGGCCAATTTCCAAATAATTTTGTAGAATTGTTCCTAGGGTGACCCTCTATCAGATTCCTTCAAGCCATGCTGATTGGTCAAAAATCATGGCCCCCAGATGGCGGGGCTTTGTGGAGATTTAATTTTTGCCTAATGGCAGTGGAGCGATACTGGCCCTCTTGGGCCTCTTGTTATGAAACTCCACACACATTTTCACTGGCATTGCCTCTTGTACAAGTTTAAATGAAACGAGGTCATCGCTCTAGAAACTTTATTTCTTGTTGGATTGTTATGAAACTGAACATGCATGATCACCAGTATGGCCTCTTGTACAAGCAGGGTTTCACTGTCCTAGGTCAAATGTTAAGGTCACATTGACTACAATACAACTGTATGAAATGACACTGCGAAGGGATTTGTATCGTCGGTGATGCTCTTGTTTAAATTATGCAAATGAAAAATTTCAAAATAATAAGCAGCACATGTGTATGATGCCAAGTGGTTAGTGTCTAGGACTTGAAAAGGGATTCGGTTTCCAGTAAGACACATGTCCTAACCTAGTAATAGTTTGTTAACATGAGGACGATGAATAAGTGAATTTGTGCAATAATATAACTGAAATACTGTTGAAAATGTCGTAAACAAACAATTAGAAAAGTTTTTTATCCCATTAACTAAATATGGAATATGTCTGGGGTTTGGAAAAGAATTCGGTTTCCAGGAGCGACAATCATGGTCGAGTGTCCTGGGGCAAGGCACATGTCCTAACCTAGTACTGTTAAAGTCATCTGCTGCAGATTTGGCGTTTGTGAAAAAGGGTTAACTCGCCTGAGCACAAAGCGCTCAAGTTGAGCTATTGTGATCACTCATCATCCTGCGTCCGGTGTCCATCGTCTGTTCAAATCTTATTCTCTGAAACTGCAGGTCTGAATTCAAATTTATTTTACAGGAAGGTTCCCTAGTTGGCCCTCATCAAAAATTGTTCAATGAATATAACTAGAACTTGTTGCTGCAGCATCAGTTATGGGGGGAAATGCATAGCCTTTAAAAATCTTCTTGTCAAAAAGTACAGACCTGTTTTGAAAATAATTTTGCACTAATGTTTCTCTACCAAGATAGTTAAAATTATTCCAATATACATGTTTGAATACATGGCTGCCAAGAACATAGAAAACTGAGATTTCTATTAAATCAGGTAAAAGATACAGAACCATCATCTTGTCTCTGAATCTACTAGCGTAGGCTTTGAATTATTGAACATTTATTCATTAATGATTATGATGAGATGATGCTTCTCAGTTATAAATGCCATACCTTTAACCCTGTTCCACATGAATCACATTTTGACAACTTGAAAACATTTTGGCATAAAGAAATTGCTTATAATGAGCGATTTTTCCACAATGTTTCCAACTCTATTAAATAATGATATACTTTCATGTATAGAATTTTTGTATTAATACTTTCAAAATCATATGTTGCGGGTTTGTGTATGTGGGACAATCATTTGCACCTGTTTATGGTCCTTTTGTTTCAGTGTAAAGGTGCCATGTATTAACCATTTAAGATTACGGTCTGCATGATATTTAGCGGATGTTAATTTGAATACCCATTGAAAGGTATTCAAGGGAAACCTTTTGACCAATTTTCAAAAAATATCATATTTTTTTCTCCAGCCAAAACAGTTTGACTATGAACATGGCGAGTTGTTAATGTATCAGAACATGCTGCTCCGTGAAGCAGGTAACAATCAGGATGCCCTGGACCACCTGGAAAAATACGACCTTCAGATGGTAGACAGATGTGCCGTTCAAGAAACAAGAGGAGCCATACTGTTTCAGATGGGAAGACTAGAACAGGCCACTGAAATCTACACAGATCTGATTCACCGAAATCCAGAAAACTGGGCCTACTATGAGGGCTTAGAAGAGGCTGTAAAACCAGGTAGCATTTTAGTCACGTTCAGTATTCATTCATATTGACTCTAAATCTAGTACCACCTCACTGGTGTAGTGGTAGAAGAGAGTCCCCTCTGTTGCGGGGTCCAGGGGTTGTGAGTTTGAATCCCGGCTCGGCCAACTTTCTTTCCGACGATTGACAAAAGTCGATGCGTCATTCGTCTTCCACCAATGGCCTAATGTCTATGTAAAAAGCAGCCAGTTGCTTGGGAAGACTGTTGTGTGGAGTACTGGTGTGAGCAAACTAGGAAATGCATGAGTAGGTGAACTGGTCGCCGTGATATAACTGAGAAATTGTTAAAAACGGCATTAAACCCCAATCAATCAATCAACTGTTGTGGGGGGTTAATATTACAACAGACTTCTTAGTGTCCTGATAAATTACCTAGGAAACGCTGTTATATAAAAGAAAACTTGTAAAGCACCATACAAACAATTTAAATTTAGTGTTGAAGCAGATCCCTAGATAAGGGGCGTTAGTCATGTTCTGAGGTCCTTATTTTATCTCAGAAGCCAATAGGATTCCCAAAGGAATTGTCTGACATAACTTTAAATGAGCAATAAAAGTAACATGCTGGAGAAGAGAGCTCTTCCTTATCAATGCCTCTAGTTGAATTAAGTTCATAGACAGGTATATTCATAGCATATGCATCTTTTCCAATTTGTTATTTATCTTGGCCTAAAAAACGAATCTATTTACCTATGTTTAACCATGTTTTCTGTCTGTTTTTAGTTTACTTTTTCACCTGAAAACAGTTATAGATGCACCATTGTTTATCAATCACTGTTTATTATTACAGAGTCAGAAGATGTCCGCTACAAGCTGTATACAGATGTTCTAGAGTTATTTCCTAGAGCCTCTGCACCAAAGAGAATTCCACTATCTTTTACCACAGGTATGAATGTTGTTCTATTTAGTTGCAGTGGGCTTGTGTTGTCACCCTGTCACAGGCATCTGCAGCATAACCAAGTTTGAAATTAGATTCAATAAAGCCCCCCCATCTGAAAAACCATCCGATACTGTCCTATACTAACTTTTTTCAGTAATAGAAAATCACTGTTTATCTGAAGTGATATTTTAAAGATCATCTGCTTTGAAAATATCTGAAGACATTTAAAAAGAAAAATCTGTACATTTTTGAAATAAATTTGTGGGAAATGAGAAATTGTTTGTTTTGAATATGCATCATCTGGTCAGGAAAATACTTATGACTTTCTGAATGGACTTATTATGTTGTATGGGCAACATCAAAAGCCACTGCAAAGTGAAAGCAACTGAATTGTTTTTAAAGAAATGAAAAGCAAAAGCAATTCTACCAAATAATGCATACCAATATATATTGTCAGCCATTGTTTTTGCATTTGTGAAGGAGGGTGGGGAGACAAAACCATCAAGGGAAAAGTAGAATGTATCGGCTAACGAGAAAACAATTAAAAGGTTGGAAATTAAATGATCTGTTGTAAACTTCTGAATTTGTCCTATAAAAATATGGAACAGTACTTTATTGGTCTTGTTTTATATGCACTGTATCATTAATAAATCAGTTCAGATAAAAGAATTCAGCTGAAATCAAGTGACATTTTCAGCATTTATTTTAATTTGAGGGGTCATGTATGCGTTGTGCTGAAAGCTTTAGTTTTTAAATACTCATTATAGTGATCAGGCATTTGGAAATGTTGGTACCAGATAAGAGTTGAACTGCTGATAAATTGTTTTGAGGGAAAGGTTGTTAGATGTTGCATTTTATTTTCAGGCGCTCTATTCAGAAAACTGTTAGATGGCAGGTTAATGGATGGATTTCATAAAGGTGTACCACCATTGTTTATGACCTTAAAGTCTTTATACAAAGATCCAGTAAAGGTAAGTTACATTCATGTTTAGCCTGTCTGTTTTTGGAAGAAAAATATTTAGGTATTGTAATACCCTTGGCGTCGTCTTTCTCGCCCCAACACTTTAAACTTACCTCATAACTCAAAAACCATGCAACATTTTTAAATAATGAAACTTTGTACACATGTTCCTAGGAACAATAAGCATGTCCATACAAAGTCACATAACTATGGCTTTAATAATTATTCAGTAATGCCCCTTTTTCGACTTAGAAAAATGCAGACGAGCGTTGGCTGTTTTCCTTCAGCGCTCTTGTTGCCAAACGTTATACACTAATTACTGTATAAAGCTATTAACCATTTCCCACATGCACCTAGATGCATCATCAGCAAACAACTTTTGAACAAATTGTGGCAAAATGAGAAATTGCAATTATGTGTTACTATAGTTCTGTTTATTGGATTTCTACAGTTTTGGCTGTTTTCAAAATGTCTACTGCAGATTTGTTTGTGGGGAAAAGGTTAATGAAACACTGGAAAGCAGGTACTCTTCACCATATTGCTTGACTGGTTTAAGTGGCATACATTTATAAAGTCAATACAAATTTTATGGGCTTAATATTATGATAAGATTTCGCTGCATTAATCCGAGAGCTTACGGGTTATGTTCTGTAGATGGTCATATTTGGACTTCTTTATGCTCAGGATTGCAGGATGACATTATGACTGATGCACTTGAGGCGTTTAAATAATCTTATCAATAGTTCAGGTGATTAACTAAGGAAACCCTATGATATAATCTGTATTGGGGTTTTTACAGCTGTACACCACCTCGTATTTAGACCCCTGTAGCTTCAAGGACAGAATATTTTATTAAGACGTTTTATTTTTACTATTTCCAGGTCAAGGTAGTAGAAGAGATGTGTTTAGGTTATGTAGAATCTCTGAAGTCCTCTGAAGTATTCCATAAATCAGGTGGGTTTATATGCACATTTATTAATTGATTGATGCTCAAAGAAAACAATCTGTTGCATGTTTATTACATTTGTGGAAAAAAGAACTGCCTGCACATCACAGCACAGAGCAAGATAAGACTGTTGATGCTCTGGCTGATCTGAATCTACACTGGTTGGTTTTTGTAGAGTGCACCTCACTTGTTCCTGCTCTTCATAATGTGATTCATGCAGTATTCCTATTGCCAATTTGCTCAGTTTGTAACGACCTGAACTTCCAATCGCCGTGAATGATTTTTGATTGAAGCATGCCAAACTGACTAACAGGCCCTCTGAATATTGACAGATGTGATTGATCCTACAAATTGACACATCTTTGTAATTATGCATAAAAATGCTTGTATATTGTTTTGTGATAATGATCCGTGATCATGGTTAGCCTTGATAGCTTGGTTGGAAACAATTTTCTTAACTGTGGGTTTGGCTCAAAACAGTTGTAGTATCTGCATCGAAGAAAAAATGTCGGGCTATTGTGAATACCTTTAGCATGGTCGTCACAAAACTTTAACCTTACCTCATAACTCAAAAAACATTAAACATTTTCAAATGAAATTTGGTTCTCATGTTAAAGAAACAATACACATGTCTTTACCAAGTGACATAACTCTGGCCTAATTAATTATTCAGACAAGCATTGGCGTTCGCTTCACGGTGCTTTTGTTTCCAATGTAACATAACATATTCTTACCCATGACTTTTTGACATTGGTAAATGAGAAATTGTTTATCAAATCTTTCTCACTTTTAGTTGTGTAAGAGTAAAGGAGTGGCCAGTTAAGTAAAGGGTAAATGTTTTTCATTCTAGATGACTCAGCAGACAAAGAACCTCCAACTGCTCTGTTGTGGGTGTATTATTTTCTCGCTCAACATTATGATTACAAGTGTGATTCAAAACAAGCTTTAGAGTATGTAGAAGCTGCTATACAGCATACACCATTGTTGATAGAGCTGTATGTTCTGAAAGCTAAACTTTATAAGGTAAATGTAGTTTTGGTTATAATTTATTCTAAAATGATGGATCAAAACTATAAAAAAAAAAAGATGGAAGATAAATTTCTAAAATAAAGTACAAGTAAATTTGCCCAAGTTTTAAACCTTTTACCAATTGAACCTATTATGTCACCAGTAAAGATCCAGGCCAGCTGGTTCATCTGTACTTACTGAGCAGGATCTATACTGTTGGCTGCCTTATTCAACATTTGAGTCGTCTCGCGAGAAAACCAACTTTATGGACTCTGCGTAAAGTATTGACCCTGATCAGCCTAAGCATGCCGTGCAGACGAACCTGGACAAACACTTTTTGCACCCTATGGATTTTCTGTTTCAGGACTCGTTCCTATATACACCTGAGACGGAATGTGTCGGCGCGGATTGACCTGCTCGGCTTTTGCAGGCTCATCTGAGACGATACATTAAACTGAATCCATAATGTTGGTTTTATCCTGGCACGGCTCATTTCATCCTGATATTCTAACATGGGCTAAACACTCTGGGACAACTCCATTTTAGAAATTCAGCACTGAAAGGGTTAACGTTATTTATTGCTCAGAGCTCTAGATAATAGGCAGTTTTCACATTATAAAACCCGTATTTGACATTCCAACCCCCCTATTTTGTGGTTAAATAAAAAAGATTAATCCCTAAGAGACACTTTTTTTGAGTACACACAGCATAGGGTTTGGTTGAGTAATGACTTTAAGAGAGGTATTGTGGGGAAAAGACCAGTTTACACCCCTTTAGATAGTCTGGTTGCTACTTTGTCAGGGGGTTGATTCATTAGAGTGGCAACAACATGATTTTATTGAGAACAAAATGAATTAAGTATTTGATATAGAATTTAAATTTAAATTATCTGCATGATTGTGAAAAAAACATGCCATACAGTTGTATATATTATGTGAAAAATGACAATATCAGTTGAGTTCAAGGTGGAAGTCCAGATAGGGAGGGGTATACAGCTCTTTTCCCCACAATATTGCTCTTATTAACCACTTTAACCTATTTTGTGGGTACTCAAAGAAGTTCTCTCATTGAGATGATTATTTTGAGTACCCAAAACATAGAGTAAGAGGGTCAAAAAATAATTTTGCAAACCCCCCTTATCTAGAGTTCTGTCAATATTTACATTACAGCATGCGGGTGATATAGAACAAGCAGTGCAGTTGATGGACGAGGCCCAATCACTGGACACTGCAGACAGGTACATCAACTCAAAATGTGCCAAGTATATGTTGAGGGCCAATCAAATCCAGGATGCTGCCGATATGTGTTCCAAATTTACCAGGGTAAGGACTAAGGGTTCCGCTATTTATTCTAAGACTGTTCAATCCCTGGTCTGGTTATACCAAAGTGGTATAGTGGTAGTAATAGCTTTACCTCCTTGATTCTCAAAAGTTATGAAAAAAAATATGAATACAAAATTAGAAGATAAATAAGAGCTGATATTGATATAAATGGAAAAAAAATAAAACATGAAATATTGAGAACGCTCAAGATTTAGACATGTTTGGATTTATTTTATATCTATAATATGTTTTTGATAGAAATATTCTATGTGATTTATAATTGTCATTAGATAATAATAGTATATTTCTGTATGTTCTGGAAATTATTTTTGAAGATGTTAAATTAAGTTTACTATTTCCCCAAATTTTACAGATAACTCGGACTGCTATGCAGCAAGCTAACTTTGGAAATATGAGAAATATATCTTAAAAGATCATGTTCTCCTTTTCTGTCTGTATTCACTCAGTTCTCTAGATTTTAAATTTTAAGTTACAAACAGATATTAGGTAAATTTTCCTCTTACATAATAATCGTCCGTCTTCCTTTTTAGGAGGGTGTGTCAGCAGTGGACAACCTAAATGAAATGCAATGTATGTGGTTTCAAACAGAATCTGCTGCTGCCTACCAAAGATTGGGGAAATGGGGAGATGCCCTGAAAAAGTGCCATGAGGTGGATAGAGTAAGTACATAGGAGTCGGTGGTGCATCAAAAATGGTACAAGCTGGCATTTCTTAACAGTCTAGGTGCAGGTCATATTGTCCACCTGCTCAGTCTTATTATAATCTAATCACTTTGACAGAATCTTCTAACAAGCTTGTGTAAGTAATATGTGATCAGTGTGGACCTTAACTGTTCACAAAAGTCAAATGATACATTTTCCTATGATGCTCTGGTGCTCATGTTATGACTCAGTCTGTCTTTCCAGTTATTTACTATTATTATTCAGTATTCACCTCTTCGAAGATATTGATGTCGTACATTGACATGTATGCTGCAGACTTCAATTGAAGATTGTGTAGTAAAATGAGAACTTGCTCATAACAAGCAATATTTCCTTTTATCACAAAACAAGCCTTAATCTGATACTAGTTGTTTGACAAAAGTCTCTTGTTTGAATTCTGTGTTGGTTTCTCCTTTGCTCAATGATATTTCTTATAAGCTTTCATCATGATTCATCAAATGTTATGATTGATTTCTCCATTTAAGTTTTTGACCTGGACACCAATTAAACACTTAACACAAGATAAGGGGTGTTTTGCATGTTCTAAAATCTTTATTTGACCCTCAAACCCTATGTTGTGGGTACTCAAAAGAATCGTCTCAGTGAGACGATTATTTTGAGTACGCACAGCATATGGTTTGCTTTAACTCTTTCAGCGCCAAAGGCAATATTGAGCTTTTTGCAAACAATACAGATTCAGGTGAGTCAGCTCGTAACGAGCTGTCTCACCTGAAATCTGCATTGTTTGGCTGCGAGTTATAAAAATATTCCAAAAATCCTATAACATGAAAATAGAGTCGTCCGAGTTTGAACATGGAAGAGTCTACTTTAAACAATTCAGCGCTGAAAGGGTTAGTAATAAGAGAGCAAATGTTGGAAAAAGAGCTGAATACCCCTCCTTATCTGGACCTCTGATAACAGGATTGCAGTAGACAAGCTTCAGAACATTTGGAGAAGGAAAGACTAGTTTGTTGTGAGCACTAGCCACATTTGATCATAATTTTTACGCTTTGATTATTAGTTTCTTGTCCAGTTTTGACTTTATAATTTTTATTAACGGATGTTCCCAAAATGGAGATGTAATGACTCTTTTGCTAAAACAACATTTATTTTGGCAAAAATGTGGAACACACCTATTATTAGAAGTATAAAATATTGACTAGCATTGAAAACATTGTAGCAAAAGGAGAAAATGCTTATTATGAGTGATTTCTCCTGTCACAATGTTTCTTAGAACATGCCTGCTTTAGACTAAACTACTTTGACTTTATTTGTTGTAGCATTTCACAGAGATCATTGAAGATCAGTTTGACTTTCACACCTACTGTATGAGAAAGATGACCCTTAGATCATATTTAGGTTTATTACGATTAGAAGATGTTCTCAGAAGGCATCCGTTTTATTTCAAAGCAGCAAAGATAGCAATAGAGGTAAGATTATTTTTTGATATCTAATATAAATGACCTTTGGAACGTTGCTATCAGCAAAGATTCAGATCAGTCTGCGCAATTTGATACGGTTCTTTTTCTGTTCGCCATCTAATCATTTAAGATTTCAGGAAATATTTGGAGAACAATTTAATAATACCAAAATCCTATGATACAAGTTGACATTTGTAATTGTAAATGCCTTGAATTTTTAAAGGTTCTGAACTCCAGATGGAGATCAAAATTTGGAAATGTTGAAACTTGTAAGTAATAAATAGTTCAAAACTATTTTGGCAGTAAATGTTGAATAACAGTCAATTGAAAGTCAACGAAAATGTACAAAATTTGGCTTACTGGGTATGCCTACACAGTAAAAAATATTGCATAAATTATCAATATTAAGATATTTATTGTACTGGAAAGTAAAATTATTACTCTTATTTTTATCCCAGAATTATGATTCTAATAGCAGTTGTAAACTACACTATCTATAATCTGGAGTTCAGTTCCTTTAAAGCCTTCAAAAAGTGACAAATATGACTTTTATCATCCTGTTACTCCTGAAAATTGGTTTAAAATTCAGTTATCAATCATTTAATGAGGGAAGGATGGATGATAACGAAAACTGCCTACCTACTTGTGGAGATTTGTTTTGCAATGTTTGATTTAAAAGTCTCGAGAAAAGTTATAATGACACACAGATTATACAAGGTTGCAATTTGGGCATAAAAACAATAAGTTTAAAATTCCTATTTTGATAGCCTCTCTCTATTTACCCTTTTACACCATGAAGACAGTCAGTTAAAAAAAACACATGGAAAATCTCTATAAATGAAGACAGAATTACTGAAAATATCTGGAAACATTGTGGCAAATAGAGAAATTGCTCAACTTGAGCAATTTCTTTTTTGATCACAATGTTTTCAAGATTGTTTTCTGCAGATTAGTCAAAATTCGGGAAAGGGTGCTCGCAATAGATGACCTTAATTGTATTGCATGTATTGTGTTTAATTACAGATCTACTTACATTTACATGACCATCCTGTATCGGACAGTGACAGTGAAAAGGTGTCGGAGACAGGTTTGTGGAAGCGTTTCTTTGTCTCATGTTTGCTATTAACCCATTACCAGAAACAGTGGAACCTGTGTATAAAGACCACCCATTGGAACGCAACAATATGGTCTTTGTTCACTGGTGGTCTTTAACTACTGTGTCAATGATGCAGAAATTGAGTTATTTGGAAACTGAAAGTGTGGTTTCTATATAGACTGGGAATTGACTTAATGTGTTACTTTGGACTATGCTAATTGAAAAATCATGTGAAGAAAGAAATAGCAGAAAAGTAGAAAACCTATGCAGGAAGAAGTACGCTCGTTTTCCTTAAATGTATATATAGAGAAAACTTAAGAAATCTTCTCGTACAAAAGCACTGAATAATTGTGCTTTGGGTGACTCAATCCAGGGGTTGTGAGTTCGAACCTCAGCTCGGCCAACATTCTTTCCGACGTTTTTACAAAAGTTACTGTGACAAGCGTCATCCGTCTTCCACCAATGGGCTTACAGTCTATGTTGAAAAGCAGCCAGTTGCTTGGAAAGACTTATGTGGAGTTCTGATGCGAGATAACAAGGAATCACATGAGTAGGTGAACTGGCCGCCGTTATATATACCGAGACATTGTTAAAAACTGCGTTAAACCCCACTCAATCAATCCTTCAGTGACCCTCTACAAGAATTCTTTCTGATCCGTTGCAAAACATGGCCAGCAGGGGCGGGCCTTGTTTCCCTTATATGTATATATAGTGTAAAATTTAAAAATCTTCCTTTCCAAAAATATAGGCCCCATGTTATAATAATTTGGCACAAATGTTCCTTTGGTGACCCTCTACCTAGATTGTTGAACAGTCTGATTCGTTGATAAGCATGACAACCAGGGTGTGATGCTTGTTTTCCTTGTTTGCATCGAGTAAGAACATTGAACATTATTTAAATTAAACTAAATCATCTGAGCTATTTATGACCATCATGGTCCACATGTTTGGTTGCGAGTTATGCTTGCTGAGGCACAGAATACCCGAATGAAGCTAGTAGTGTTTTTGAGTCCCTCCATTTTGCATGAAAGGATTTCACAAAACTTATCATAAATATTCACTTATAGATAATATGTTGCAAATGGAAGTAGATGAGATAATGGGTTAAAAGTTGTTATGGCATTGCTTGACCTCAGGATTTCCTTATGTCCTTCAACCATTAGTTAACCCTTTCCCACATTCAACAATTCTGCAGCCGACAACTTTAACAATAAATTTGCTAAAATATGAAAAACGCTCTATAAATGATAGAACAATTATTGAATCGAGTTGAAAACATTGTGGCGAAAGGAGAAATTGCTTGTTTTGAGCTTCAGAGGAATCCGCCGTGGTTAGCGTCGGGGCTTGGAAACCAGGTGTCCTGGGTTTGATCCCCAGTCGCAGCACGACGGTCATGGTGGTGGACAAGGCACATTTTCTAGCCTAGTACTGGTTTGTTTATCTAGGGAACCTTGAATAAGTGAACTGTCGCCGTGATATAACTGGAAAAATGTTGAAAGCGGCGTATAACCTCAATAAAAACAGAGGCTTCAAAGAGCGTCTATATTGAAGAAAGGGTTAACCAATTTTTTAACAAGATGGTCTGTCCTGCTTCTGTTTCAGAAAATTTAAGTGCTAGTGAACTGAAAAAAATCCGTAACAAAAAGCGAAAACAACAAAAGAAATTGGAGATGGAAAAAGAGAAACAGAAACAAGAACAAGAGAAGAAAGAGCACACAGGTAAAAAACAACAAGATCAAGATCTGGATGGACCTAAGGAAGAGGAACTTGTACCAGATAAATTAGCAAAGGTAAGTTGAAAGCGTTTTATAAATTGCTTAAACCCTTTCCCTCATAGAAGTATTCTGCAGCAGATGATTTAAAAAAGAATAAGGGCTAAAATATAAAAACTTTGTGAAAGCAAGTTTTCCTCTTGCTTGAGCCCTGGTAGCAGGCTTTCAATCCAGGGGTGGTGCATTGGAACCCCAGCTTGGCCAACATTCTTTCCAAAATTTGATTAAAGTCACTTAAATGCTGAGTGTCATTAAGACCCTTTCCCTAGATCTAGCTTAAATCTTGTTTCCACATTGTCATCTATTGAAGAAATTAGGCCCACATCATTAATTGAATGTTAGAGCTCTAGATAAGAAGAGTATTTCACATCCCCAAATTCTTAAATTACCCTAAAACCCTATGTTGTTGTTACTCAAAAGAATATTTTGAGTACCCACAACATAGGGTTTGGTTGAGTCATAAGAGGGATATCATTGGGTAAACACCAGTTTACTTGTCATCTAGACCTCTGGAATGTATTGATTAAATTATTTTTCTTCAGAAGTTGTTTTAATCCTATGTTTAATAGGGCAGTGCAGATGTACCTTACTACACCTGTGGCACATTAACACATGGCATAGACATAAGTGTATAACAAAAATAACGAAATGATAATCATGTCCGCTCTTTCACAAACAATTTATGAAACAGAGGAAGAAATTGTTTATAGAAAATCAGAAATTTCTTCTTATTTCCAAAGACCTCCCCGTTGTAGTGGTTAGAGTAAGTGTCTGCCTTGGGAGCAAGATCAGGTTATACCAAAGGCTTCAAGTATGGTAGTGATGGCTTACCTCCTTGGCACTTAGCGTTATAGGTATAGCATTAAGACATGCTTATGCGTCATGATAAATAATGCCGGTAGTACTGGTAATTTACTAAGTAACTGATGGGATGTAAATGAAATACTGTTGAAAGCTGCTTAACCCTTTCCCTCATATAGACGCTTTCTGACACCTGCAGCAGATGGCTATTTAACAACATAGTGACAAATGAAGAAATTGCTCAAAACCACCAATTTCTCCTTTTGCCACAATGTTTTCCACTTTTAGTCATAGGTTATCCATTCAAATATAGAGATTTTCTATTTTTTGGCAAAATATATTCAAAGTCGTCTGCTGCAGATTTGTTGTATGAGGGTAAGGGTTAAAACACCATTCAAACATATTGCTTTGAAATGTTAGCAAAAAGTGTGATCAGGTAAAGGGCTAAGACTTCTAGAAGAATAAAGTATTAATTACTTTGTTTTAAATTTGCTATTGCAGGTTGACAATCCATTAGAGCAAGCCATCAAATTTTTAAAACCACTACAGCTGTTAGCAGATCACCGAATAGAAACCCATTTATATGCATATGAAATATACTCTAGAAAAGGTAAACCAATCATTTCTCAGTTCAATATTTTACTTATTCCATTTACCACTGAAATGTGCCATGCCTTAAAACTAGACACAAGTTGTTGCGTCCCTTGTCCTAGCAGGGTTACACTCGGGGATCACTTCTGTGTTGATTGTCTTGTCATGCTTAGGTTTTTTGGAAGCCAGCACATGTGTTTGTTATATTTGAAACAAATGTTATTAGCTCACCTGAGCTTTGCTCAAGGTGAGTTATTGTGATCGCCTTTTGTCCGGCGTCCGTCGTCCGTCGTGCGTCGTGCGTCAACTTCTTCTCCTCAGTAACCAGTGGGTCAATTTGGATGAAACTTCACAGAAAGCATCCTCTCAATGACCTCACCAGAATTCCTTCAAATTTTTGGGATCCATGCAAAATTCTGGTTTCCATGGCAACGAAACCGAAAAAACTTCAAAATTCTTCTTCTCCCGAATTGGTTGGCAGATTTTCAAATAATTTTGTAGAAATGTTCCTTGGATGACCCTCTATCAGATTCCTTCAAGCCGTGTTGATTGGTCGAAAAACATGGCCGCCAGGGGGGGCGGGGCTATTTTGCCTTATATGGCTATAGTGAAAACTTAAAAAATCTTCTCCTCCGAAAGTGTCAGGCTGATTTTCAAATAATTTTGTAGAAATGTTCCTTGGGTGACCCTCTATCAGATTCCTTCAAGCCATGTTGATTGGTCGAAAAATATGGCCGCCAGGGGGGGCGGGGCTATTTTGCCTTATATGGCTATAGTGCAAACTTAAAAAATCTTCTCCTCCAAAAGTGTCAGGCTGATTTTCAAATAATTTTGTAGAAATGTTCCTTGGGTGATCCTCTATCAGATTCCTTCAAGCCATGTTGATTGGTCAAAAAACATGGCCGCCAGGGGGCGGGGCTATTTTGCCTTTTATGGCTATAATGAAAACTTAAAAAATCTTCTCCTCCATAAGTGTCAGGCCGATTTTCAAATAATTTTGTAGAAATGTTCCTTGGGTGACCCTCTATCAGATTCCTTCAAGCAATGTTGATTGGTCGAAAAACATGGCCGCCAGGGGGCGGGGGCTATTTTGCCTTATATGGCCAAAGTATAAACTTAAAAAATCTTCAACATCTTCTCCTCAGTAACCAGTGGGTCAATTGGGATGAAACTTCACAGAAAGCATCCTCTTAATGACCTCACCAGAATTTCTTCAAATTTTTTGGGATCCATGCAGAATTCTTGTTTCCATGGCAACGAAACCGAAAAAAACTTCAAAATTCTTCTTCTCCCAAACTGGTTGGCAGATTTTCAAATAATTTTGTAGAAATGTTCCTTGGATGACCCTCTACCAGATTTCTTCAAGCCATGTTGATTGGTCAAAAAACATGGCCGCCAGGGGGGCGGGGCTATTTTGCCTTATATGGCTATAGTGAAAACTTAAAAAATCTTCTCCTCCGAAAGTGTCAGGCTGATTTTCAAATGATTTTGTAGAAATGTTCCTTGGGTGACCCTCTATCAGATTCCTTGAAGCCATGTTGATTGGTCGATAAACATGGCCGCCAGGGGGGGGGGGGGGGGCTATTTTGCCTTATATGGCTATAGTGCAAACTTAAAAAATCTTCTTCTCCAAAACTGTCGGCCCGATTTTCAAATAATTTTGTAGAAATGTTCCTTGGATGACCCACTTTCAGATTCCTTCAAGCCATGTTGATTGGTCAAAAAACATGGCCGCCAGTAGGCAGGGCTATTTTGCATTATATGGCTATAGTGAAAACTTAAAAAATGTTCTCCTCCAAAAGTATCTGGCCGATTTTCAAATAATTTTGTAGAAATGTTCCTAGGGTGACCCTCTATCAGATTCCTTCAAGCCAAGTTGATTGGTCGGAAACTATGGCTGCCAGGGGGCGAGGCTTATATAGCTAAAGTGAAAAAAAAAAAAAATCAGGTGAGCGATTCAAGGGCCATCATGGCCCTCTTGTATTTGAAACAAATGAAAATGAAAGTGTCTTTCAAGTTTATAATTGAATACAAGTGATGAACGGTTAAATTTCAATGGCCTCAGTCGAAATTGGTACTGACCTCATAGTTCTATCACTGTCAACTGAGGGGGGAAAATGGAACTTTATGAAGGAAAGATTAATTTTAGAATATAGTTTAAAACATTGTGGGGAAAAGGAGAAAGTGCTCATTTTCTCCTTTGTAACATTGTGTTCAAGAGTCATCTTCTGATACAGTTGATTAGTTTGCCTTTGTAGTAGAGAACGTTTGGTAACATTGTGATGAATGAAGAATCATCTCCATCTCAGTTTCTCCCCATCCCACTGTGCTTGATGCTCTGTCTAAATATGCGTGTTATAATTTCATATGTCCAAATCTTGTTGGTTATGACGAGGGCTAGATTGACAAAAGTCATTGTGACTAGCATCAGCTGTTTACATCAATGGTGTGAAGAAGGCCATGATAAAACTGAAATATTTTTTAAAACGGCATTGAATTCCAATCAATCAATTGCATTTTAAATTCTTTTCTATACAATCACAAACTAATCATTTCCCGCTTGCAACAAATATACAGCAGACAACTGAGAAAATCGAGGCAAAAAAAATGAAATTTCTGCAAGAGTTTTAAGATATTGTCATAATGAGCAATTTCTCTGTTTGTTGCAATGTATTAAAGTTGTCTGCATTTGATCCTGTATGTGGGAAAGAGATAGCTACTTACTTAGTGAAATTTCTTTCATCCTTCAGTGAACAAAATAGGCATGTTAGATCCATAAAGCATTGAGCTGTGCTTTGTGCAAACCAACCCTAGGCCAGTAACAATACATGTAAATGAGCGGACTATTAAAAGCTTAGCCTTTTCCCACATACATCAAATCTTCACTGGATAACTTTGACAACATCTTGACAAAAATATGGAAACTCAATATAAATCAAAGTGTAATTATTGAACAGATTTGAAAACGTTTTGGCAATAGGACTATTTCATAGGCAATTTCTTCTTTTTGCCACAATGTTTTTAAAAGTTCCTGCTGCAGATGTTTCATAATGCAAGTGGTAAATGGTTAACATAATTATAACAAATGAGAATAAAGACTTGCCTGTGTTCTATGCTAAAGGATGTTACTTTAACAGAATAATCTTTAAATAACTAGTTAAAGAACAATGCAGAGTCATATCAGACAGTGTAGATATGCCGGCTGATCTGGTACTACACTGGTTGAAAAAGCCTTAAGGCTTTTTTTCAGAGCAATGCTTAAGAACAGATTAACTCGAATATCTGCATCTTCCAGCAATTAGGTGTAGACGCTTTCTACAATTTTATCTTTTGGTTTGTTTTTGGAACACAGTTCAATATGGTTTAGTATAGACAGGAATGGATCTATAGGCCAGTGAATTTATTTTCATTTTTATTTTTACAGATAAAATGTTGCTAATGTTACAGTCGTTAAAACGAGGATGCAAAGCTGAACGGGATAACCCACAACTTCATGTATACTTTCTCAGGTTTCTGATACTAGGTAAGGTAGCTTTCATGAACTTGAACACGAAGCAGCCACTTTTCAATGTCCCTAATAGATGGCAATAATGAAACAACAGCTATGGGAAGGCTAATGTTGTTGCAAACATGATAACCCGGCCGGGTAGCTCAATTGGTAGCGTATCTGACTCGTGATCTGGAGGTCACGGGTTCGATACCCGGTTGCGGCGACATTCTTTCGGGCGATGTTTTCCATTGCCTCTCACCTCTGATCTATGTGAGAAAGTAGTCAGTGGCTTCGAAAGAATGTTGTGTAAGTACTGGTGTGGGAAAGCCAGGAAAACATGGGTAGGTGCACTGACCGCCGTGATATGACCAAAGCTGTTGTAAGCGGCGTTAAACTCAAAACAAACAAACAAACAAAGCAAACATGATAGATCCAGTCTGGACATTACATACCCTAAGTCAGCATCTGAACTTTGCCATCATTGAAAGTCATCAGACCACAGTAATGTTTAAAGTATTCAACAATTGTGTAAAATGTATACAAATATAACAGGAATCATCCATATTAAGCAAAGTTAAGCAATTGCCATGTTTCTTGCACATAACTATGTGCAGAGTAGCTGCCCTTTCAATGTGTGGTGAATGTATGATCATTTGGTAGAAGTTATAGTAAAATCTGTGTTGTCCAAACTTACAGGTGTGTGTCCCTTTCCCTACTCCAGAGGACTTTTTAATTAAAAAATGCAGACAATTAAGAAATTACTTGAAATGACCAATTTCTTTTCCTACAATATTCTCATCTCTATACGGAAATTATAGTTTCTCAGTGTATACTTTTTTTCCTCAAGAGTTTTGAGAGCCATATTAACTGGGAGAATATGTATAATTGATCTGTAAAGTGGTTTATGTATATTTTCAGTGAATCAACAAAGAAAGTCTCTCGCCGGACCATTGTTGACTGTGTTGGATCAAGAATTAGAGAAATTGAATGAAAATAAAGATGCAATTACTTTAAATAAGGAATATTTGGAACGAAATAGTAAATCAGTATTACATAGAGCTGCTGGTGAGTATATCAAATGGTTTGATTGATTCAAGTTCTGACTGTTAACCCTTTCCCTCTTAATAAATGCAGCAGACGGCTTTTTGAAAACATAGTGACAAAAGAAAAAATTGCACAAAACGTGCAATTTCTCCTTTTGCCACAATGTTTTCCACTTTTAGTCATAGGTTATCCATTCAATTATGGAGATTTTCTATGTTTTGACAAAATACATTCAAAGTCGTCTGCTGCAGAATTGTCGTATGAGGGAAAGGGTTAATGAGATATTCAATTGTAAAGTTTGAATAGTTGCTGGGTGCAATTCCACCACCTATACTTAGCGCTAAGTAATACTTAAATACTAAAAAGCATTCTTCATCAATTTTGTTTCTGTAATAAAAATGCCTAAATATTTAATTTCTTATCAAGTTTTTCAGTCAGCAAGGTAACTATTTATGTCCTAAATACATTCAACCATTTATGTTTAACAAAATGTTAGGGAAACAAACATGGTGAAATATGCTTTTAAGTTTTAAGTATTATTCAGTGGAATTAGATTATTGGACCTCTGGTCTTAGGCTTTTTTTATTGTCAATAGTGATTCAGCCATGTCTGTTTATTTCTAAACAATATCAAGGTTTCCATGATATGTCACTAGTCTGTGTCTGCTCTCATGATCTTTAAAACGATGTGAAGATTACTCAAATAACTTGACACATATAGTTGATTTTGTGCAGATTTGAAGATCCAGCAAGCACCGTTCTGACATGGTCTCATTTGTGAGGTTATAGAATATGTGACATATCTGCTGTGTAACCTTTGATCATTAGTCTAGATGTCTCAGTAATTTAATATGTATACTTTAACGGTTTGACACATATAACAAATCTGCAGCAGATGACTGAAAACATTTAGACAAAAACATGGAAAATCTCTATAAATGATGGAATTATTGAACAAAGTTGAAAACCTTGTGGCAAAAGGAGAAATTACTTGTTTTGAGCAATTTTTCCTTTTGTGTTGTCACAATGTTTTCAAAAGTTGTTTGCTGCAGTGTGGTCAGAAAGTGTCTATATGTGGAAAAGTGTTAACTAGGCAAAGCTCCTGATCTGGCTGACACTAAGAAGTTCAGAAGGTTTTTAATGTCACCCGCTTTTCCCGATCACATATTCATTTCCTGCCTGTCATGCTCTCACTGACATATCGGCAGGCAACACGTTTGTTTCTTCAAAATCACCTTGCAGATTTGTATCCTGTAATAGTGGATGTACAGACATAGTATTTCTTACATTACACATCCTATTACAGACTTTTTCCTGTCTGCATTGATAATGATATCAAATGTAAAAGTGCATAAAAAAAAATGTCAATAGTTAATGGTAATTGTTTCTGAATACTTCCAGCGGCTCACATGATGTATGAACTGACACCAACATGTGATGTACAGAAAGAAGCCCTAACTCTAGCTACCACTCTACAGGAAGACTTTACAGGAACATGTCCTAAGGTAACCTTATCATTTATGTTATATCATATCTTGAATCCTTTTCCTCTTGAAGCGACTGTAAAAATCATTTTGACAAAAGGAGAAATAACAAACAATTTCTCATTTTGCAACAATGTTTTCAACTCTTTTCAATAAATATTCATTTATTGAAGTTTATTAATTAAGCTGTGTAGATTTTTGAAAGTCCTCTGCTGCAGATTTGTTTTGTATGGGAAAGGGTTAAAGTGCCTGGTTCACAAAATCTTTATGAAAAGGTTTCTGGAAATTTGAAGTGTTAGTTGGCTTTACAGTTCTAAAAAAAAACTATGAAAAGGATTTCAGGAATTGCTCCCTTTCCAACAATGATTCATGTATGGGATTACTTTTATTTTTAAAATCTGCATCATTATTGTGTGACTTTGATCACATTGTCTGGGGGGGGAAAAAGAAACTCCTTGTTTTGTGAAGAAGCATATTGTTCGGGCACAATGTTTTATAAATAATTTCAAATCCCCATTACGCTGAATTATGCTGTTATGAGACAGCTCTTGTTTAACGTTCTTATTTAAATACTTTGCAGATGAGTAGCTAAACTAGATGGAAAATAAGTTTTACATTTACAATTATTAAAAGAAGAGTCCTTTTGGGTGATTTATTGCAGCCTGATTCAGATTTTAGATACAGTTTGTATTCTATGGTCTAAAACCTTATAATGATAAACTTTTGCCACAATGCTTTCAACTTAACCCTTTCCCTCATATAGACACTTTTTGACGCCTCTGCAGCAGACGGCTTTTTAAAGACATAGTGACAAAAGAAGAAATTGCTCAAAACGAGCAATTTCTCCTTTTGCCACAATATTTTCAACTTTTCGTCATAGGTTATCCATTCAATTATGGAGATTTTCTATGTTTTGACAAAATATGTTTGAAGTCGTCTGCTGCAGAATTGTTGTATGAGGGAAAGGGTTAATTCAATAATTGTTCTTTCATTTATAGAGTTTCCATGTTTTTTACTGATGTTTTTCAAATTCGTCTGCTGCAAATTTGTTATTATGTGGGCAGGTGTTAAAAGATAAATCCTCTCGGTGAGATGATACTTTTGAGTACTCAACGATAGGGTAACAGTGAATAATTAGAGAGATAAGTGTAAACCCTTTCCCTCATACAACAATTATGCAGCAGATGACTTTGAGAATATTTTGTCAAAAATGGAAAATCTCTTTAATTGAATAGATAACCTATGACTAAAAGTGGAAAACATTGTGGCAAATGGAGAAATTGCTCGTTTAGAGCTATTTTTAGATCACCTAGAGCCAAAGGCTCAAGGTGAGCTATTCTGATCACTCTGTGTCCGTCGTCCGTCGTTAACTTTTAGCTTTAAACATCATCTTCTCCTGAACCGCAAGAACAATTTCCACCAAACATCACAGGAATGTTCCTTTGGTGGTCCTCTTTCAAAATTGTTCAAAGATTTAAATTCCATTGAGAACTTTGGTTGCTGCGGCATCAGAAAGGGGACAAAATGTCCAAACTTTAAAAATCTTCTCCTCCGAATCTGCCTGTCAGATTCAAATATATTTGGTAGAAATCTTCCTTGGGTGACCCTCTATAAAAATTGTTCAAGCCATACTGATTGGTCGAAAAACATGGCAGTCAGACGGCATCAAAAAAGGGGCAAAATGACAATACTTTAATAAAGCATCCTTATAAAAGTGCTTGTCTGATTTAAAGATAGTTTTGTAGAAATGTTCTTTCATTGATCATCTACATACTTTGTCAAGCCATATTGATTTGTTGAAAGGCATAGCAACCAAGCAGCATCAGAAAAGGAGTAATTAAACTTTTTGCTTCAAATGACATATGGTTATTAGATTTATGGTCTAAGGGAGGTAACACTTGGCAGAGTATTATGCAAGGGCAATCTCCTTCGCAGAGTTGTCGTTCCTTACACTCACCATACATGTATCAGAACATGAGTAAAACGACCAAACTTTAAAATCCTTTTCCTCCATAATCTGCTTGTCAGACTCCAAGATAATTCAGTAGAAAGAATCCTTAAATGCCCCTCTAAAAAAACTGTTCAAGCCATATTGGTTTATATTAAAAACAGATCAAGAAAGGTGCAAAATGACAAAAACTTAATAATTCAATTCTAATTGAAGTTCTTGTTAGATTTCAAGATATAAATGACCTTTACTTATAAGCTGTTTCTTGAGAAGTGTTCACTCCTTGAAGTTCTAATTGCACTCCTTGATCTTTTTCCCAGATATTTCTACTAATTTACTATCAATCAGGTGATCGATTTAGGGTCATCTTGGCCCTCTTGTTTCTTTTGTTACTATGTTTTTAAAAAGCCATCTGCTGCAGAGGCATCAGAAAGTGTCTATATGAGGGAAACGGTTAACTCCTCCTTATCTAGGGATGTGTTTACAATTGCTACAATTTTCTCAATTTCTGTTTTCAGAATTGCATTGAAGTCCTAGAATCCATGTGCCGTGGTAACTTTGGAAAGTGCGAGTTAGAAGTGAAATCTTATCAAGAACAATGCCACAAACTGTTCCCCTTTGTTCCCTCCTTCATTGTCCCCAACAGTCAATCAGAACAAACTCTAACTAACGGCAATGTCTCCTCATAAACCAGCTTATCGTGATAGTTATACAACCTGTACCCTCACTGAACATGTGATCAGAGGTCTAGATGAGGGGCGTTTTTCATTTTCTAAAATCCTTAATTGACCTCCAATATCTATGTTGTGGGTACTCCTACAATATAGGTTAAAATGAGTGCTAAGAGAGATATCGTCCATGAAAGACCTGATTACTCCTCGTTATCTAGTCCTCTGTGTCGACATGTTTCTCTTCTACTACAGTGCTCTAGAGTGATACTTTCAAAGAAGGACCTGGACACTGTTCAATGTTTAAAATGATTAATCACTTAGAATATTTTTTCAAAAGATATGGAAATAAGAATCAATATGATGAAGTTAATGGTTTTTCACCAGAAAAGATAAACATTTTCAAAGTTCTCTACTAAGAGAGAATTTCAATGCTCAAATATTTTTTTCCACTTGTGCTCATAAATGCCCACTTCAATATTTACCGAAATAAAAATGACACAAGTGTTTGAGACATTGTTTGAAAATGATGTTGGCCTTAAAAAGATTTTTTTTTTACATTTATATCTAAAAATCTTAAAAGATGTAGTTGGGAAAAAAGAAATTGCTCATGATTAGTCTTTTCTCCAGACGCATCAATGTTTTCAAGTCATCCCTGTCTGCAGATGGTGAAAGTAGTGTGTCATGCAATGGACTTTAATTTCTCGAACCCTTCATCAGTTCATTCTAGTCTGATATTAATTCTGTGATCATATTAATATCCAAAAAAGCAAATATTCACAACTTATTTTGATTTAAAAAAGCTGAGGATTAGGAATTTCCCTTGTTTTAACGTCACAAAATCTTGTGTTAAGCATATCTCTAAAATTATTTGAGTCATAAAACTTTACAGGAATGTTAACCAGCATGTGAAGTAGTGCACCTGGTGTTTTGTTTTTTGTTTTCCCCAATGCAAGCAGAGTTTTGAGTACTGGGTTCTTTTGTAGTGCATATCTCAAATACATTATGGTCATCAGTATGCAAAGTTGTGAAGATAAAGTTTGTTTGTTGTTTCGCCCAATACATGCAGAAATGACCTTTGATTTACAATAATCATAGACTATAGAGAACGCAAGAACTAATCTACTAACCAAAAATATAATCAATGGAGAGTTACAAAAAGGAAAATCTACAATCATTAAATATCCAAACCTACCTTTCATTATGTAATGCAACATAAATGAATCAGCTTGTTACATGTAGATGAAGTTGTTCACCTGTTAATTTTTATGCACATTCATCAACATTGATAAAAAATAATACCCTGGCTTTTGTTATATATAGGCTAAAAATGGGGCATCTGTGTCCTATGGACATGTTTCTAGATTTTTATTTTCTTCAATGGTCATCACACGTTAGTCAATTTTCTTAAATCATTTTGCCTTTTATGGACTTTTCAAGTGATGGATCGCTGACAGGGTAAACATTTAGGTAAGGCAAAAGAAGATCTACCTTTGATCTGACATTGCTGCTTTTCTTGCTCTAAATAGGTCGATTTCTGACAATTATGATGGTGAAGTTAAATTCAGATTTTGAACCAAAAAAATAACATTTATTTTACCTTATTCCTTAGCCTATAACAAACCTGCAGCAGAAGACTGCACAAAATATGGTAAATCTCCAGAAAAGAAAAAAAAAATATCAAATTAAGCTGAAAATATTGTGCAGTAAAAGGACAAATTGCAAGTGTTAAAGAGGATGGAATATTGACTATTTTCATGAATGTAAAATACTTCCATAGTAAGAATTATTCATAGTAAGTTAAATAATTAATTGTGCTTAAAATATATAACAATAGTTTACACCAAAATCAGATGAGTAATGTGTCTTTTAGAAGTATTGACTTCTCTGGATGTTAAAATCCTTTTCACTGATGTTTTAAAAGCAGTTATTGGGTTTAATATAACTCTTAACACATTTGACAAAAAGTACAATATTTAGGTGCATAATGATACCCCCTTCGAAGAAGAGGGGGTTTATAGGAGTCACTGTGTCAGGCAGGCAGTCGGTCGATCGGAAGCCATATTTTGTCCGGCCTATTGCTTACAAACCACGGAGTGGAATTCAATAAAATTTTACGTGAAGCTTCTATACTAAGAGGAGATTTGCTTATCCTAAAGGGGTTACAATTGCATGATATTTTACAGAGTTATGGCCCTTTTTCTAATTAAGTTATGGTGTAGGTCAAGGTGCTGTTTAGGGGGTATTTATCATCTTCAGTGATAGTTCTAGTTATGACTTGTTATGAGTAATTTCTTAATTTTCGACAATTGTTTCAAAAGATGTCTGCATGTGGGAAGGGTTAACGCAGGCTACATTTTCAATGTTTTCAACTCTGTTGTATAAGTTGGACAATATAAAACCAAACGGCTAAGTCTATGTGGAAAAGCAGCCAGTTTCTTGGTAAGATTGTTGTGTTGAGTACTGATGTGAGAAAACCAGGAAATGCATGAGTAGGTGAACTGGCCACCGTGATATAACTGAGAAATTGTTAAAAACGGTGTTAAACCCCAATCAATCAAACCTTTTAACACTTTCCTACCCTTTCCTACTTGCAAACTTTGACTCGCAGCAGATAAAAATACTGCGGGAAATGAAATCGCTCATTATGATCAATTTCTCCAATCGACACAACAATGAATACTCTTTTCCATATTTTTGCCTTTGTGTTTTCATAATCGTCTACTGAAGATTTGTTGTACAATTTTGATGTAGAGAAATTTATCATAATATTTTTACCTGTTGCCATAATTATATTACATTGTCTCAGAAATATCTCCGTTTTTGGTCTCCCTAAGACAAAGTAGCAAAAACGCGACTTGCATGTTGCTTTTCTGGTGTAGGAGTCAAACATTTGTGCTATGGCTTCAAACATGGATAATATTTGCACATGATACCTTTTATCACATTGTTTGCTGTAGATTCCGATTGTTAACACTATTGAAATTGAATATTGCTTCTTCATGTTTTGTTAGATTGATTTAAAATTTTGCTACACATTCTGTCTTTGTCTTTGATGGTCAAAATGGATGACAGTGAGGAATTTAATTGGATCTTCTTTTCAGAGTTTCTTCCATTACTTTAGTTTTTGAAAAAGTGTGTCCTGTATTGGTTTTAATAGTTTGAACGGTAGGTCATATTTCAAAATAGTATTTAGCAAGTGCATTTATTTCAGAAAAACTCTGTTTAAATTAGAAAAACCAAGAAAATAATAATCATGTTTTTATGTGCATGTATCTAAATATTTACAATCTCGTCAATGCTTTTACAGTTTACAAAGGTAAATGCAGATAAGATTATTTAAAATAAGAAATAGAGGTTCAATGAGTTTTGTTCTTGTCGGATGCCTCCATCGTATCTTGTCAGTCTCGTCAAGGTTTGACATTGAAATATTGAAAAACTTTGCACACATACAACAAGGCTGCAGCAGACGTCTCTGCAAATGTCTATGCAACAATGTGGAACATTAAAATGTTGATTATTGAATAGTGGAATATATTGCCAATTATGAAAAGTTTCCCCTTTTGTCACAATGATTTCAAATGTCAACATGCAACATAATTATGAGTCAAAATGTCTCTGCCAGTAGAAAAGAGTTCACGTTGGTAATTTCCAACCTCCCAGAGTTGAGCTACGAAATTTCAGTTAGCAATGTTTTTCATAGTTTGTAAGTGTGAATCTAAGCTTGCTTAACATTCTATCTGACTGTTAATAGACTAAAGTATTTGTTCCAAGCATCGTTCATCCATCACAAAGTGACTGTGTGAAGTGAAGTACATGTATGAGAAATGCATGGGTATGTTGACGGTTTGCGTTATGATAACGCATCGGACTGCTTTTGTTGAAAAAGGGTATTAAACGTCAATCAATCCTCGTAATGTGGGTATTTCTATTGCAAGCCTCATACAATGCTGATAAGAGGAACAAGGCATTTCATCCTTTTCCCAGGTCAGACAACTCTTGAAAACGTTTTGCAAAACGGAAAAAGCTTCTCAAAGCGTGTGATTCTTCTGTTCTATGAATGTTTTCAATGTAGATAGATGACTCTTTAAACATTATATGAAAAATAATAAATGTGGCCATCTTGATAGAAGATTAACTGATATCTTGCTGAATTAATGCTATCGACTCTTCTGTTCTTGTAATTCTGTCCAGATTCGTTGCATTTTATGGAGTAGCATTTAGAACATTGAGTGCAATACTATGGTAACTCATGATATGGTCATAATTCATTTACAATAGTGTTGCACTCAGTTGAGGATAGATAAAAATGATAAAGTAAAGATATCTTAAAATAAGGTTCAGCATAATTATGGTACATATAAAGTAAACCTGCTTTAAGCAGGGTAGTTATTTGAGGCCCAGCATATACACATTGGCCATTTTAGGTTAGTCATGATCCTAATAAAAACCTCTATCCAATTAAAACCATGTAAATTTGCTGCTGGGTTTTTGCATATCCTGACCCTTCTCTACATAGTACAACACTGCAGCAGACGAATTTGGTAATATAGTAAGGCAAACGTATGGATAATCTCTATATGAAAGTTGAACTATTAAATCGAGTAGAAAACATTGTGAGCAATTTTTGCTTTTACCACAACGTTTTGAAAAATCGTCTGATGCAGATAATTGAAAATGTGTCTGCAAGTGGGATATATTAAATAACCCAAGTTTGGTTCGACTATTGCTTGGCTCAAGTGAGCCTGGGTGAAATGTTTCATGTTGGTTGGTTTTGATATAATCTAGTGGATGGTGTGTTTGCTTGAAGAACTGAACACTTTTTTTTTTACGTAAAACCTATTTATTGTTTTGATAAAAAAAACTAAAACGAATTGAATAAACTTACTGACTATTTTAAAATGATTGTTCTTTGTTTTTATACGACCGTTTCTTAAAAACGGTACGTATTATGGTATGGTCATGTCCGTCCGCATGAGAGAGTACTTGTGGGGTGCGTGTTTTTCCTTAAGTCCACCCACCACCCTTATAAAGACACTTAGATAAATAGTTATTTTTTATTTTTTATAACAGGTATCTCATTTGCATATTAATGTTATTCATTCCGTAAAAGGGGGTTAATTACGGAATGAATTGCATACTTGTGGGGTGCACCCCACAAGTAAAACATCAAAGGAAATAACCCCACAAGTACTCTCCCATGAGTCCGTCCGCATGAGAGAGTACTTGTGGGGTGCGTGTTTTTCCTATACATAGGTTCACGAAAACCTGCAGTTTCTGGGCTCAAGGCTCTTAGTGCGTCTTTACGTCTGAGTAAAACAGTCTGAGCTTTGTCTCTTGGCGGATGTTCTCGCTATTCCATACTTGCCGTAGTGTGGCAAAAGCATGATTTACTTTTCCGATCCGATCATGGAGTCTTCCTCGGTTCCCCTTTCTGACTGAGTATACTTCCCAAGTAGGTGAAGGAGTCAACCTTTCTTCCTTCTTCTATGAGAATGTTCTGTTCATGAATTTACACGGAGGTATTGGATCTGTTTCGTGTTCTAGCCCTACCAACTTGGCAACTTCCTGAAGATGTAATGTGTTTTGATGTATAGGAAAAGAGTCCTAGGTCATCTGCATAGTCGATGTCTTTAACCCTTTCAGCGCCGAATTGTTTAAAGTAGACTCTTCCATGTTCAAACTCGGACGAAACTATTTTTTATGTTATAGGATTTTTGGAATATCTTGATAACTTACAGCCAAATAATGCAGATTTCAGGTGAGACAGCTCGTTACGATGAGAATGTTCTGTTCATGAATTTACACGGAGGTATTGGATCTGTTTCGTGTTCTAGCCCTACCAACTTGGCAACTTCCTGAAGACGTAATGTGTTTTGATGTATAGGAAAAGAGTCCTAGGTCATCTGCATAGTCGATGTCTTTAACCCTTTCAGCGCCGAATTTTTTAAAGTAGACTCTTCCATGTTCAAACTCGGACGAAACTATTTTTATGTTATAGGATTTTTGGAATATCTTTATAACTTACAGCCAAACAATGCAGATTTCAGGTGAGACAGCTCGTTACTCACCTGAATCTGTATTGTTTGCAAAAAGCTCAATATTGCTTTTGGCGCTGAAAGAGTTAAACTGATTTGAAAGGGTCTATTGTATTCCTCTTGGTCTATCAGTGATGGTCTTCATTGTCCTGACGATAAAGCGACTGTTACAAGTATTACACATTTGGTAATGGCCGAACCGTGTCCGTAATGTAAAAAATGATAGATAAGTATTTAAATTTCTAGTCATCTATTGTTGATGGTTAATTATGTCATTTTGTATGCCATTAATTCTAAGAAAAGTAAATTATGAGCAATTTCTCCTTTTGCTACAATATTTTCACCATTCGTAACCTGAAGATGCGTCAAAATGCGACTGCAAGTGGGAAACGCTTAATAAACAGGAATTTATCACAACTTTATCCCACACATTTTGCAACAGTCAGTATGGCCAATAATAGTTATATGGTGAAAAAATACCGAACGTATTAAAGTAAATTGTTGATGAAGTTTAACAGATAACACAACATTTTAATGGGTATACAGCCTCTCAGATAACCAAACGAAACGAGCCGTTCCGCACGATTCCAACAGTGTGGGCCTGCGTAAAGTATCGACCCGGATCAGCATAAGCAAGCCGCAGAAGCTTATCCGGAAAGACACGTTTCGCCTTCTGTGGATTTTCGGTTTCATGAATCATTACTTTATACCTCTATCTCTCTGAGACTGAATGTGTCGGCCCGGATAAGCCTGATCTTGGTCGATACATTACGCAGAGTCCATACCGTTGGTTTTCTCGTGGAACGGCTCAAATATGAAAGCGACATATAGCAATTTGCGATCAATGAATTAACAGCCCTGCGTAAGATCAGACCATGATCTCTGTTCGCCATCTAGTTGTATACGTATACGGACGCCAATATAAATTAGACCCGATACTTTGCTGTACGTATATTGGAGCGAAGTTTTAAGTCTAGTTCTAAAGAGATTCGGCCATATTCTTACTATCCCTTTCCCTCATACGACAATTCTGCTGCAGACTACTTTGAACATATTTTGTCAAAAGAAAGAAAATCTATTTAATTTAGGGATGGGACCGAGTACCGTATTGAATCTGTTTTTCTTATTGAATGGATTACCTTGTGGCAAAAGGAGAAATTGCTCGTTTTGAGCAATTTCTTCTTGTGTCACTATGTTTTCAAAAAGCCGTCTGCTACAGAGGCGTCCGAAAGCGTCTATATGAGGGAAAGGGCTATACAAGAGCGATTAAAGGTCTCAATGACTCCTGTATGGCACCATTTAAAGTTATATTGGGCGTACACTTAAACCGACTACGTTTCTAGGTTTACGGCAGAAGATGCATTTTTTGTCAGTACAACGTATTGTCGGACAGTATAGACTCTGGTAAGACTTTTCATATGCACAGGCTCACCTGAGTATTCATTGAGCGGAGAGTTCCTTAGACCCAAAATCGCTGGACGCGGCTCCCAAGTAAACATTTTAATCGTGCGGCGATAGACATCTGCGTAAGGTATCGACCAGATCAGCCTGCGCTGTCCGCGCAGACTGATCCGGCCGACACATTCCGTCTTAGGGGGATAGATGTATAGTGTAGTGATTCCTGATACATAAAATCCACAGGAGGCGAAAAGTGTCTATCCGGGTAGGCCTGTGTGGCATGCTTAGGCTGATCCGAGTCGATACTTTACGCAGAGTCCACACTGTTGATTTTCTCACGAGACGGCCTACACATTGATTATTGCAAAGCTACGCCCCTGTTTGACATCATTTACTAAACGGCCCATCTTGTGCATGTATAAACGCGTGTTGCTCGTTTAAAAATGTCGTTATAAACTCTGGGAAGTCACGCATAGTAACTATTTCTAGAAACATGGACGTTGCCGTCTGTAAGCGAAGTCTATCGTCCATAGTTTTGTAACGGTTTGACTCAGTGTTCCCCCATAGTTTCTCGTGCATCACTTGATTGGCTAAAGTCAATACCGTTGCCATGGTAACGATGTCGTTGTTTTTGTCTTCAATAATCACCTGGTGTCGGATCCACTGCCACACCTGTTTAAGAGATGACTAAGTGTTACATGTCGTGTGCCCCAGGAGAAAAACCACCGCCTCGTATTGGCATAAGATCTAGATTTTGTCAGAAAATGCATGTAGATATATATAACATATACACGGGCGGTGAATGCTATATATTTTGCTCGCCAAATGGCTATATAGCCGAGTGCGAGGGTAAACAACCACAAACAGCAGATCAGATGAATGCTGTTCGATCCCCAGTCGCGGCACGACGGTCATGGTGAAGTGCCCATGGACAGTGCACAATTCCTAGCCTGGTACTGGTTCATTTACTCAGGGATCAGGAATATGTGATATGTCGCCGTAATACAACTGAAATAATGTTGAAAACGGCGTAAATCCCCATGTAAAGAATACTAATGCTATGATGAGACTTTGCGGGTGCCCCCTATTCGCAAGACGTGGCTCACGGGTTCGATCACCAGCCGGGTTATACACAGAACTTTAAAATTAGCAGTAATGGTTTTCCGACCTTGGTGCTCTAGATTGTGGGGTAAGCACGAAGACTGACTCGCTTGTTATAGGATACATGGACGAGTACTACCTGTAAATAACCTTCCATTTTGTTCACAAGATTTTGTACTTAATTTTAGCCTAATGACCTTTTTTTTTACCCTACGTGATCCAGTTTCGAACAAGACTGGGATTTAATGGAGATGAATATTCTGATGAACCATTATGATAATCTGATAAAAAGAAATTGATGAAAAGTGTCCAGAATGTTTTACTAAAATGCGACCTAGTTGGTCCCACATGACTCAGTTTGGAGCTTAATTTAGATGTTAAATGTGGCCTTTATGCTCAGTGGTCACAACGTTATTGTTATATAATCAATGATAAACTGCATGATGAGACTTGCTGAGCGACAGATCACTATAGTGAATCAAATTAATTTGACCTCGCTTTAGTTATATTGCTCAGGACGGACGACACACAACCAATCTGCATGTGTATCGATGTTATCTTGTCACAAACCTGGTCAGAAGTTTATTGAGACTCAATTATTGTCGAACAGTTCAGTGTCATTTTAAACTGCCCGGATGCCAAGGTTGATCTGGGTATACACAGCTCGCAAATACGTTATGGTTCGTTTTTCAAAGAACACCACCTACATCTACGTGTTCAACTGTGTTTATCTTCATAGAATATCTTTGTCAGCAACTAATCACACACGTTTTTACATACATCGTGATAAAACGATATCTATCGCGTCCAGGAATATTTGTTACCATATACGAACCTGAGATCGTGAAATTTCTGCTGTTGCGGAGTCCTCGACCGCTCCTTTCAAGTAAAAATGGCCATCACCTGTGAACAAACAAATGCGAAAACATGTTTGTTTGTGTGTTCGTAAACGCGATAAAAAAAAAAGACCATGTAGACAATGACCGATTGGTACATTCCACCGGGAATGACCGATCGCGACAAGTCCATGATGTGGTTGTTTAATTGGCGTTTTACGCCGTTTTCAACATTAGCTCAGTTATATAATAGCAGCAGTTCACTTAGTGATGGTCCCTGTGTAAACAAACCAGTATTAGGCTAGGAAATGTGCATTGTCCAAGGGAACTTCACCATGACCACGACTGGGGATCGAACTCGGGAGGCCCGTTTCCAAAGCCCCATGCTAACCAATCGACCACGGCGGATTCCTTGCAAATCTCTGACGACTTCGCATGGAAATCGCCCAGCCTAAATATTCGGTTCGTAAACGTTTCTGTGATTCATGTTCGGTCTGTGCCTACCAAGATATGGGTTATCGATTAGCACTAGTAGAAACTACATTTTATTTCGTTTTTCAGCGATGAAGTTCACTTTGATATTTATCAAATATTTCCGGCATTTTGACACAGCTTGAGCAGACGGCTTTTGTAAACAGATACACGTGTATGTTGGGAAAAGTAAAACTTGTTCAAGATAAATATCTTCTCCTTTTCTTTAAATGTTTTCTTCTCTATGCTATAATTGTTTATTTTTTATTTAGAGAGATGTCCTTTATTTCCCCCCCCAGACGTTAACAAGGTTGTAACATGAGTCAACTGTTCCCCACACGCGGGGTCTCATTCCAGGGGTTGTGAGTTCGAACCCTAGCTCGAGCACAATTCTTACCGACGTTTAACAAGCATCGTCCTTCTTCCACCGACGGGATAACATGTGGAAAAAGCAGCCAAGTGATTGGAATGAATGTTGTGTGAAGTACTGGTGTGATAAAGCATGGAAGCACGTGGATAGGTAAAATGAAAGTTGTGATATAAACGAAAACGGCATTAAGCACCAATTAATCGAGCTATTTAAGGAAACAAAATAATTAATAAATACATACATAAATAAAAAGATAATTGGAATCTAAAAGCCAACCGTATAGTATTTGAGACCAATGTACATATGGATATCCAGAATCTGCTCTGTTTAATCTGACTCTACGCTGATTGTCAATTAGTCACAGAAATGTTTTCAAGACATTTTTGACACACATTGATATTTGCACAGGCAAATCTGTATCGCTATTTGAGGTTAATACACACAGGTTGGTTTTTCTGTAGCACGGTTCAAATAAAGAATCCTTACCTCTAAGCCACGCTTCTATGAAGAGAATTCCAACTGTAATATTATGCTGCAAACCCTGCATAGTTACACTGCCCTGAGAGAAAATATTCGGATAGAAAATGTATTAAATGTCTTTTTTTCCCGTTCAGGGGCGTAGCTTTGCAATAATCAATGTGTAGGCCGTCTCGTGAGAAAATCAACATTGTGGACTCTGCGTAAAGTATCGACTCGGATCAGCATAAGCATGCCACACAGGCCTACCCGGATAGACACTTTTCGCCTCCTGTGGATTTTCTGTTTCAGGAATCACTACTCTATACATCTATCCCCCTAAGACGGAATGCGTCGGCCGGATCAGTCTGCGCGGACAGCGCAGGCTGATCTGGTCGATACATTACGCAGATGTCTATCGCCGCAGCTGCATTTTGGGGCAGTTTGAGAAAAAATGTGTAGGCACGTGCCTACAGTGCCTAAAGGGAGCTACGCCCCTGCCGTTCGTGATAAAAAAAAAGTCAAGCCTCTATGAAGAGAGTTCCAACTGTAATATTATGCCGCAAAACTGCCCTGAGAGAAAACATTCGGATAGAAAATGTATTCAATGTCATTTTTTCCGTTCGTGATCAAAACGATTTTGATGTTTTTTAACTTACGATCTATCGAAAGCATAATGGGAAAAGGAAAAATTGCTCACATAATGGGTAATTGTCCCTTTTCTCTCAATGTTTTCAAATCCATATGAAATTATACGTAAACTTGTCAGATTGCCCCTTTACCATACATAGGACTATAAACAGCAAATTTCTGTATAAATTTTTCAAGTCTGACATAAGACTTTTTTTTTAAAAAAGAAACTAAAACAACATGAGATATAGGAAACACGTTTAAAAAATAAAAATACAAGTATTGTGAAAATGAATTGATCTGGCTCTACACTGATCCTTCATGCCTTAGGGATAGTTTTCGCAGAGCGCTGCTATTATAAAACCAATCAATGATGTGTATACTTGTCGCAGGGATTAAGCAAAGCTCAAGAAAAGACGAGATTGGCATTTTCCCATGAAATTGTGCATTCTGATCCAAATGAACACAATTTTGCAGAAGTTTCGTGAAAACCTTCTGAGATACTTATTAGTGAAAATTGCAGTCAGATGAAACAGCGCGAATGCGCATGTTAATCTGGATCTACACTAATCGCAATTGCACTGTGGTTGGTTATCATGAATCGTTAGATCTTATACAATGCGGGCAGAGGCTCCCATTGACAATGAACACATAACACACGTACTTTAGGCATGAGTAGGAGATCTTTAGCAGCAATCAGTAGGTGTGGACGCTTGACGTGGTGTTGATTATCGCCTGTTGTCATTGAGGCAAACATCTGGAGGACAGGGACGAAAAACAATGATTACTGAATAAGGCGACTGACACATGTATTAACCCAACGACAATTCTGCAGCAGACGACTTTGAACATATTCTGTCAACAAATAGAAAATCTCTATAATTGAATGGATAACCTGTAACTAAAAATGGAAAACATTGTGGCAAAAGGAGAAATTGCAATTTCTTCTTTTGTCAGTATGTTTTCAAAAAACCGTCTGCTGCAGAGGCGTCGGAAAGCGTATATATGAGGGAAAGTATTGATATAAGAGCCAAGTCAGGGGGACGGGGCACTGCCTATGTTACATGAGTGGACGGCGAATCCTGTTTTGAGATTGCGCTTATAAATGCATAAATAGTTCACCTTCTATACACGTACATGTGTATATGTATGCTGTCAGGGTCCAATTCCACCAACCTTACTTATTGCTAAGTAATACTTTTAAAAATACTTAACAGCATATTTCATCATTTTTGTTTCCCGAATATTTTCAAGAATTTCCCATTGTCTTGCAGAAATGTTTTCAAAGTCGTCCGCTGCACATTTGATGTTGGGGCAGGGTTAAAAGAGCCATAGATATTACTTCTGACGAAAGAGTACATTTGTTAAAAAATAAAAATTGGTCGAGGTTCCAAGCGTTTTCCTTTTCCGGCTTAATGGGGGTTGGGAAGGTCATTTGATGCTTGTTGTTGCCTGACACGGCTGATATCAAGCATAAAGGCACGAACGTTGCGTGAGGTATCGATGCTCAAAACATGGTTTTATAATATCCCGAGATACGATGCGGGAGATTTACCCGAGTTACAGACAGAAAGGCACGAACGTTGCGTGAGGTATCGAGGCTCAAAACATGGTTTTATAATATTCCGGGGTACGATGCGGGAGTTTTATCCGAGTTACAGACATAAAGGCACGAACGTTGTGTGAGGTATCGATGCTCAAAACATGGAGATTTACCCGAGTTACAGACAGAAAGGCACGAATGTTGTGTGAGGTATCAATGCTCAAAACATGGTTTTATAATATTCCGGGGTACGATGCGGGAGATTTTACCTGAGTCACAGGTTGAATAATTTATTAATGTGAGCTTAACACCGTTTTCCTCAGTGTTTCAGTTATATCACAGCGACCCGTTCACCTAACCTTGTGTTTCCTGACTTTCTCGCATCAGTAATGTACCACATACCCCCTAGGACTCGGCTACTTTCCGACAAAGAATATAGTTAAGTCCTTTTATGGAAGACGAATGACACAATACTTTGTGTCAACCATAGGAAAGAATAAATGCTCGAGCAGAGACTCGAACTGACGACCCCTGGACTCATAGCCCTCGCCGTTATTGACTGAGCTATTCTGGCGAAATGTATTGAAGTATATTACTAAGTTGACATACATAATTATCTTGCTGACTAACAATTCCTTTTAAGAAATGAAATATTTTGGATTTGATAAGTAGGGAAACAAAACTAATGAAATAAGCGTTTAAGTATCACTTTAGCTAAATATGGTGGTGGAATTGGACCTAGGGCAGGGAGTTCTGATATATACGGGTAGGTAAACCAGCTTCACCGTATTGTCTGTTGCATCAACACCTCAGCAGACAGTTGGTTTTATTATAAGATAGCGACACAAAAAAGGCTATGAAGCTAAATATTTGATTCCTGTATATATTCAGTGAAGACTGTGTATGTTCTATACGTATGTATTTGTGTTTGGAGGTCGGGGGTTCGATCAACGAACGGGTCATACCACGTACTTGTTGTATTGCAGTAATGCCTTGCATTACGACTGACTGGTTACTGTCAGGATAAATGGACCAGTAGTACGGGTAACTTACCCAGGAAACGTCGTGATATAACTGAACAACTGTTGAAATCGACGTAAAACCATAAAGCAGCAATTAATCAGAGCATGTGTTACACTTCGAATATCATAAACCCACCAATAATATTCAAATTAGCTAGTTTTACAACTAAGAGACTATTTATTTTCTTAGCGTGTGTAACACATCGAATACATTAAACTATAAACCTACAAACAATGATCGAATAAATTAGTTTTACATAAACCAGAATACTTACTGTCTGAGCTGGCGTAACAAGTCGTATATCATAAACCATAAACCCATCGACGCCGGATTCTATTTCGCGTTTCTTTGCGCTGAAATACACATCCATTATGGATACAAGTATAACTTTATCAGAGAATGGAAAGACACTTTTCAATGAATTCCACCCTGCGGTTGCCGAGAAAAAATATGCGCATTCGTACATTCTAATTGGTGATTCCTTCTTTTCGCCATCATGTTAAACAGGAATCCCCCGGATACATCTGTGTAACCGTCATGATATATGGTAGTTACTACCGGTGTGAATGAAGCCTTGAAAATTCAGATGTCCTTTTAATGGATGCTCAACAGGTGATGGTACACGAACACCGAAATTTAGAAGATTTGGAACCGAAGGTTTATTGCGGTACCGTGATCATTTTACAGACGCTTCCAGGATGTTAGTTCAACTAAATTTCGAACAGGAAAGATTCTGAGCAGACTTATTAAGATACAACAACCAATGCACCTGTACAGAAGGCTCATAGCAGACACTATCGAAATCTCAAAAATACTAAACGGAATGGACAACGTATAATCAATATGTCCAACTACCGAATCGATTACCAGAGAAAATAAGCATAAAATAAAAATAACAAACATATGACAAAATAACAAACATAGCATGACAAATATAAGGAAGTACAGTTTCTTACAGCGAGCTGTAAATAAAAACAAAAAAATGTAAATCATTTTAAAAGCTTGCGCATTAAAAGAATTACATAGTTAAATTGGAAATACCAAACATTATGAAGACGGATCAGAGAAGCCATTGGCCTAAACCATCTCTTTAAAAATGGGCGTTGTTATAGAAGCGCTTCTTAATATATAGCCCCCTTCTCACCTACATGATCTCCTCCCCGATCGACGCCGACCTAAATATCGCGGAGCGTCTTTGGATGATCCAGTAGGTGATCGGAGTTGATCCCCATGGCCTTCTTGCACAGGTTATTTAAATGTACTGAACTGCATCTGCTTTCTTAAAGCCAAGCTTCAAAATCATGCGCGGCGTCTTTGATGCTTTGCATCTAAATTCGTATTGTTTAGTCTTGTCGAGCTTAGCAACTTTCCAACGTCGGCATAGGTCGTGAGCAAGGTCGTTAAAGTGGGAAAGGGGCTTAAGTTCGGTTTTCGTGTTGCATGGCCAATCAACAGGTCAATGGTTGTTTTGTTGTTTAACACGAACTCACCTTAAAACTTTGCTTTTCACAGTGTCGTAAATGGGATGAGATTCAACAGGAGGGAGCAACAACGCAGCCATTCCTCCAGTTGCGTGGCAACCACGTTGGTGGCATGTATTAACAACAAGATCCATGTATGATTTCAGAAAATGGCGATCCATAGACACGTACTTGTTACGATCAGGGAGAACAAAGTCCGGCCGATGACCTGGAAGTAATGCCTATGTTATTGTTTTGCGCTTTTCTATTTTTGTATTATAGTAGTACTATAAACAATAAATAGAGAGAAAAGATTGAAAAACATCACATGATCGGATTTTTGTTTAATTCTTTGAAAACCTAAATACAGTTTAGGCATTTTGTAATGAAATAAAACTTCGAAGATCCTAACGTTTGAGGTGTTATAGTGACAGGGGTGATAGAAAACAAAACGATGTACTTCAAAACGTACATACAAGTAAAGGGCAGATATAGTGTTTGAATTACACTGGACCAGTATAAAACATGTGTAGATCTCAATGCATTTGCACATCTTCCTATCTTGATTTAGCGCCACAATTTTCGCTAAATTGTCACAGAAGCATGTAACTCTTTCCCATATACAGACGCTGTCTCTTCAGCAGACGACTTTTGGATATATTGTGGCAAAAGGAGTACTTGCTTAACCCTTTCCCTCATATAGACGCTTTCTGACACCTCTGCAGCAGACGGCTTCTTGAAAACATAGTGACAAAAGAAGAAATTGCTCAAAACAAGCAATTTCTCCTTTTGCAACAATGTTTTCAACTTTTAGTCATGGGTTATCCATTCAATTATAGAGATTTTCTATTGTATGACGAAATATGTTCAAAGTCGTCTGCTGCAGATTTGTTGTATGAGGGAAAGAGTTAAAAATGGGCAAATTCTCCTCTTGAAACAATGCTTTCATCAAATCCAATCAATATTCTTTTTTCATTTATAGAGAGTTTACATAGTTTACCAAAATGTTTTCAATGTCGATTTGTTTTATGTGGGAAAAGGGGATTAAAACAACTTCAGATAAATTGTGGGCATTTGATTCAGATAACACGGATGCACGGGCAGAGATACATCTACACTTATCATAAAAGTTTTATTCTACATTATTTCAGTTATATCACGGCGACACAGTTCACTTATTCATGATTCCTGGGTAAACAAACCAGTACCAGGCTATGAAATGTTCTTTACCCAAGGGTACTCCACTATAACCGTTTGAGCGCAACTGGGGATTCAACCCGGGTTGCCCAGTTCCAAATCCCCGACTCTAACACTCGGTTGTCATAAATACGTTCTATGTGTTTTCCTAGACAACGGTTAACTTAAGACTACCGGTAATTTCATTATAGAACAAACTCAGTACAGGAGGTATACACTGACCAAATTTGTTGATGAAGGAGGCCGAGTAATCCCATATACCACAGTTCAGGCCGATCGCATGATGTCGTAATTCGTACAATATTTCATCCATTTGGAATGAGGCCAAGATATTTTCTATCAAAACGCACGCTTTGGTACATCCGTGGGGGAGATCCATCTGAAACACGCCAAAAATGCGATATTATTTGAGCCAGTGCATGGGAAATGTATAATATGTATTTTGTAACAGTATGAATCCAAATAAGCCTGTACATCCACACAGTCTGATCAAGATCTACACTGTTCGAGTTTTACTTAAACAATATGTTTTAGAAGATTCTGTCAATATGTGTAGATTCTGATAAGACTGAGTTGCTGGATAAGATGATCCGAGCCTACGCTAGATCTAATAATCGTCTGCCGTTTCCCATTTGACCCAGTGCAAGATAATAGGTACAAGTTCGCTTTAGTGAACAGTATAGATCCGCACAGTCTGATCAAGATTTACACTGTTCATATATTACTTACATAGGTTTGATAGACAATTCTGTCAAATTTAGAAGAGAATATGTACAAGTTCGCTTTAGTGAACAGTATAGATCCGCACAGTTTGATCAAGATTTACACTGTTCATATATTACTTACATAGGTTTGATAGACAATTCTGTCAAATTTAGTAGATTCTAATAAGACCGAGCAGGTGGACAAGATAATCTGAGCCTACTCAGTTCAGAAATGCAACCATATATATTTTCTCATCATGCACTCACTGGCTAATTTATTCCTTATATTATCGGATATTTTCGACAGTTCATCCCTTAGTAGCAGACATTGTAAAAATCAACAACATAATTTGAAAAAATAAGCTATAAGCTAACAACATTAACCCACATTAACCCACATTGTTATCAGGCAGGGGCGTAGCTCCCTATAGGCACTGTAGGCACGTGCCTACCCATTTTCTCTCAAAATGCCCCAACATGCAGCTGCGGCGATAGACATCTGCATAATGTATCGACCAGACCAGCCTGCGCTGTCCGCGCAGACTGATCCGGCCGACACATTCCGTCTTAGGGGGATAGATGATAGAGTAGTTATTCCTGAAACAGAAAATCCACAGGAGGCGAAAAGTGTCTATCCATGTAGGCCTGTGTGGCATGCTTAGGCTAATCCGGGTCGATACTTTACGCAGAATCCACAATGTTGATTTTCCCACGAGGCGGCCTACACATTGATTATTGCAAAGATACGCCCCTGATAGGTCTTTTCAAACTATTCTTGTCCTTTAACCCTTTCTCACACGCATATGTATTACATACGGATTATAAACAGACGACTTTAAAACATATTGTGGCAAAACGAGATATTCCTTATAATGAGTAATGTCTCCTTTTGCTACAATGTTTTCAAATCTTTTCAATAACTATACTTTGTTTTTATAGTGATATCATATAGTTTTGCGTAGAAATGTTCATAGTCGTGTTCTGAAGGTTTATTGTATGTGGGAAAATGGGCAAAAGATAAGACACTGTTATATGTTTTCAACGTAGACGACGTTTACTAACTTACTTGTATACGATTTAACCATTCAATGCTGACCTTTTTTTAAATGGACTTATCCAGCTTTGCATTTGTCTATAGCTAATTTGTTATAAATATTAAGATAGAAGATACATGTTGAGTTGGGCTATTTTTTTTTTTCTCACGGGACAGCTACAACGGCCGTAAGTCGAATTTCTACCCGAGTTGCCGGCTAGTGTGGCTGTATATTTTATCTTGATATTCCTAGAGTCAATGACATCGGTTCTAGCAGTCAATTGATGAACATTCATTTCTCAATGGTGGTTAACCGTGAATCCTGATAAATGGTACTTAAATAACATGACGGGAACGGTATAACGCAATATTATACGCCAAAGGAAAACGCATAAATATGCTATTTATTTCATGCCAAATACAAAATACTACATAAATATGGAGTTATATCTAAACGAACATGTCGTTTTCATATGAAGGCGTTATTAATATCTCATTTATATATTTAATGATTTTCAGATTTATTTACAGATATTTCCCGGTATGTTTTCGTCACTAAGAGAGAAATAAACATAATTGTTCCTGACAGTTTCAGACAGAAGAACTAAAAAGCGGATACATTGATTTGTGAAAATAATGTTGGTAAATAGTAATCCCACGTTAAAATGAAGGCACCGATCGAAGTGTACATTATGAATAGCTTTAAAAGAACAACAATATCTTATTGATATGCACGTCATTGGAAAACCAGCCTTTAGGACACTGTGATCGGAGAAGACCAAGCCCAGCTGGTATTTCCTTGTATTCTATTTAACCCTTTCCCTCATATAGACGTTTTCTGACGCCTCTGCAGCAGACGACCTTTTGAAAACATAGTAACAAAAGAAGAAATTGCACAAAACGTGCAATTTCTCCTTTTGCCACAATGTTTTCTAATTTTTGTCATAGGTCATCCATTCAATTATGGAGATTTTTTTATGTTTTGACAAAATACGCTCAAAGTCGTCTGCTGCAGAAATGTCGTATGAGGGAAAGGGTTAATGACTTCCCCGTTCGTCGATCGATATTTAAAGTATTTCTTTGCTCCGGGAAGGAGTCACACAAACACGTGGAGAATTGGACTTTTTAAAAAATAGATAATAGGATTTACGATCAAATTGCATATATGAACAGTCCGTAAATGTTCACATCCATTGTCCAGAGAGTTCCGGGTTGCCTATTCGTCAACAGTGACAAACAGGGAATACTCTGGTCGAACTGAGCGGATATGCAGGCCGATTAGGATCATCGATAGAAGCAAAGTCTTGAAGGTCGGCTTTCGTGTGTTGTGTCACAATACATAGCATACAAAAGTCTGTAAAATGATGATAATTATCACATCGTTATAGTTCGATTTTTGCGTGGTGTGAATTAAACTATAAGTACAGTCAACAAATAAACAACCTACCTGTTTTTCCGTCCATGTAAAAATATTGTCCCACAGTCTTGCTTCATTACTGCCTTCTATCTGAAAACAATATTGCAAATGATTTATAAATACATTTTCGACTCTACATAAAGAGATCCTATAGAATGATATAGGCGTTAAACTAGTACGGCTACAGTTCTAGTTTTCTGTGAAAAACCTGCATCTAGCACTAAATCACATATTAACGTACAGTAAAGACTCTGGTAGGACCGTGTGGATGCACATGCTCATCTGAGTCTTCACTGTACGCTTATACAATTATTTCCTCAAATCGTTAGAAGAGAGGATAATTGAACACTGGCTGCTTAAACGAGGTAGTGTTTTTCCACACAGAATATTGATTTTACCTGAAGAAAGAAACGTTTGACGCCTCTGAAAGAGACGAGTTAACCCTTTCCCTCATACAACATATCTGAAGCAGACGCATTTGAACATAATTTGTCAAAAAATAGAATATCTTTTTAATTGAATGGATAACCTATGACTTAAAGTGGAAAACATTATGGCAAAAGGAGAAATTGTTCGTTTTGAGCAATTTCTTCTTTTGTCACTATGTTTTCAAATAGCCGTCTGCTGCAGAGGCGTCAGAAAGCGTCTATATGAGGGAAAGAGTTAAGAAACGATTGTGTAAGAATGAGAAACTATTCAAATGAGCAATGTTATTTTTAAGACATTTACCATTTCCACGAGTTACAAGTTACAAGCGTGTGTATGAATATCACCATTACATGGTAAGACAACAATCTGGGTTTTGTTCAGGAGTTGTCTTTATTAATTTTGCAGGGTTATTTATGAAAAATATTAGCAATTGTGAAACTTAACGGTAGTCAATGTATCTTCACAAGTATTTCCTGTTTGTTTTTCCCACTACAGCAATCAGCCGAAATACATGCAAAGCTAACAAAATATCTGCAATGTAGACATTTCTAATAGTGGTGTTAGTTAAACTTGTAATTCGGAATTACTTGGACAATTCCCTCATCGTCCATTGTAACGTCAGGACTCGCGGATAATTGTGTGTCTCGTGTTCCCACGAACGAAGTGGCTTTTTTCCAGACACATGTTCAACAGGGGTTTGATCTTCTGCAGCTTAGTACCGCATCAGTAGAGTATTGGTAGAGCGTCCGCCTCGGTGCGGGAGGTCGTGTGTTCGATCCACGGCCAAGTTCTACCAAATACTTAATGGTAGTAATGGCTGCCATCTTTGGCGCTCAGGGTTGTGGGGTTGGCATTACGACTGACTGGCTGGTGTCAGGATAAATGGACCAGTAGAACTGGTAACTTACACAGAAAACGCCGTGATATAACTTATAACATATTGAAAGCGGCGTAATACTTCAAACAACCAATCAGTCAGTAGCCGAGGATGTTCGATTGATTCCCATCGACAGAGGGTAAATGACTGTGACCACACTTACTTGTGTCGATTGTCGAAAAGACTATCGGTCGAGTCGACACTCGAACTCATATCTCTAGGATTTACATCCCTCATAAACTATAGGTCATACATGTATTGCGATAATGGAACAGAAGAAACAAACCTTTGACAAGTAGAAAAACGGTCCACTGCCGCAGCTGTGTAATATTTTTGCGTTATGAAACATTAAGAGTCCAAAGTCAAATAACGGCCCCGGAACCTGTTTGCCATTGACCTGCAACATAGATGGCTTATCAGAATTGATCCGTTTAGTGTAGTCTAATAATCGGACACGTTGTAAGCTATTCTACAAAATCCCATTGCATCCATCGCATGTTGAGCTTAGGTATTTTCCGTGGACGAGTAGTTAGCGTTGGGAATTTGGAACAGGGCGTCCCGGGTTCGATCCCCAGTCGCTACGCAACGGTTTTGGTGGGTAAGGCACATTTCCTAACCTAGTATGGGTTTGATTACCCATGAATAAGTGAACTGTCACCGTGATTATAACTGCAATAATGTTAAGTTTTGGAGTAAAACCCCAATAAAATAAAACATGCTGCGCATTCAGGCCCCGGGTTCAAGATTGTTTTTAGGTAGCTACATGTGTTTCAAACTTCTACCATTGCAGACGATCATATATATATTTCTTAACTCTGTTTGATTTTAACAACAGAATGAATTGATGTAAAACTCACACAAAACCGTGACAATAACAATACTGCGTTGCCTTAGATTTTCATAACAAACAAACTACTGATGAAGAGTTTACCCCCTTTCCCATATACAACATACTTCATAAACAATTAGGCAAAACATGGAAAGTTTCTATAAACATTATGTTAACATCTGACAGAGTTGAAAACATAGTTGCAAAATGAGAAATTGCTCATGATGAGCAATTTCTCATTTTGAAACTATGTTTTCAAAAATCTTTTGTTGTTAATGCGTCTGCACGTGGGAAAGGGTTGAGGAACACATACCAGCATATTATGTTCCACCATGTTCCATGCCCTGGGTCGTAACATCAAGATGGGCGCTTCATCAATCTGCGGGACACCTGTGAGGTATATTGAACAATAATCATTTGGTACTACTTCTATTGAGGATGCTGATTGTGAGGGTAAAGATGATGATGATGATAGTAGGTAATAATGATAAAATAATAATAATAGTGAGAAAATTAATAGAAATAAAACAGGAAACAATAATAATAATAATAATAATTTAAAAAAACCACATAATAATAATAATCGAATTAGAATAATAATAATAATAATAATAATAATAATAATAATAATAAAACAAAAACATAATAATAATAATCAAATTATAATAATAATAATAATAATAATAATAAAACAAAAACATAATAATAATAATCAAATTATAATAATAAAACTAATACTATCAATAATAATAATAACCATCATCATCATCATCATCATCATCATCATCATCATGCAAATCATCAAAATCATTATTATCATACAAACAGCAAAATCATTATCATCATCATCATCATCATCATCAGCAAAATCATCAAAATCAGTATCATCATTACCATCATCATAATAGTGATGTCGATGATGATCTCAAAGTAAAATTAAAATAGGTATAATATTAATATTGGTAACGATACGTTTATTGATTGGATTTGTGACGATGACGATGGCAAAACTATGTTCATAATACAAGCAAGATAGATTCAGTCAGAAAGGATAACATATTTCACGTCTCAATAGTGAAGTTGTTAAAGCCTTCGCATTCATACTGTTTCTATACAAAAACAATGTAGGAGTTTATAGCACGTGCCTTTATCCCCCGCTCAATGACAAGAGCTGTTAAAGGTGATGAACTCCAAATTATAGATAGTATAGTCACAGTTTTAAATCTGTTCAAAAGTTGTCTTGAAATATTAGAGTCATAGTTCTGAGATCAAATTAGAGTAGTAATTTCACTTTCAAGTACAATAAACATCTAAATATTAAACGTGTATGCTTTATTTGTACTGGGTAGACATACTCAATAAGTAGAATTTTGTACATTTTCATTGACTTTAAATTGACAGTTTTTCAGCATTTGTTGCCAAAATAGTTTTGAACTATTTATTACTTACTTTGTTGTCACTATAAGCAATATTCACAGAAGTTTCAACAATTCAAAATGTTGATCTCCATCTGGAGTTCAGCACCTTTAAAAACATGTTTGTTTTGTTTCTAGTGCATGTAACATTGGAGTGGTGACTTGCCGTGAATAGACACATAAGTTGAGAAACAAGTATGTCGTGATTAGAACATACATTTGTGCTGGCAAATCTTAGTAGGCACTGTCACTAATGCGGTTTAATGGGGTAACGGAGATACAATACGACCTTGTTTCGCCAAGTGTATCTTAACCTTTGCAATGCTTTATTTTTTAAATGGACTTTTCCAGATTGCGCATTTGAGAGATTACATGGCCATTTCTAGTAATACCAAGATAAAATGTTGAGTTGAATGTGTCGTCTGGCCAGGCGCTATACTGGTGACACAGGCTCCATAGAATAGGTTCCAGCAGTCAAAGGTTTATGTGAAATATTTTTAGAAATGACACTAAGACCCAACAAGTACAGATCTACTAACTACATATGATAAAGAACACCGCTCACCCGGAATTTGGTCATGGACTGCTCGGTAAACGTTGTGTAAACCGCGGAGTTGGTTACGCCACGTCGGACAGTGCCCGTCATCAAAATCCGTCTGAAAATATCATAAGTTAAACATATTTCTATTGCCAAAAATAACATGTAATATTTACAAACATACATACGAGCCGTTCCACGAGAAAACCGTATGGACTCTGCGGGAAGCATCGACCCAAATCAGCCTAAGCATGCCGCACAGGCTAACTCGGACAGACACTTTTTGCCTCCAGTGTATTTTCTGTTTCAGGCATCATTACTCAATACATATATCCCCTTAAGGCGGAATGTGTTGGCTGATCTGGGGTGATACATTACGCAAAGTCAATCATGTTGGTTTCCTCGTGGAACGGCTCATATGTATACATAGTCAAGCAAAACGGGTCAGACTACAAGTTCTCTCAACTGAGGAAAGGACATTCCCTTAAATTGACCTCGCAAACTAATGTCTTCTATATTACAGTAGGTGTATATGTTTAAGTATAGTAAAACCTGTGCTAAATATCACCTTTGTTAAGCAATTTCCTGTGTATAGCGACCACACATTTAATTTCCCAATTACTCATGTCATGTTATGCATACATGACGTTGTAATTAAAGACCACATGTAAACAAAGACCAGATTGTTTTCCCATGGTTGGTCTTTAAACAAAGGTTGGACTGTACTTTCATGTTTTTGGAAGACATTTATTTCGTTCCAGTTTGGAAAGATTGTTTGACAAATACATGAACATGCTAAAAATGAGTAATAAATGAAGAAATGAAATAAAATACCCACACTAATATTTAGTGTAAATAAGAAAAACAAAAAGAAAAATCCAGAAACGAATTTGTTTTGTAAAAAAACTAATATTTTTGATGAATCTGCTATGTCTAGAATATCGATTGGAAAGTTACAGAAGCGTATGAGATGGTTTATAGATTCAATTAAAAGAAACACATCGGTAGGAAAGAGTGTAAACAAGTGGAAAAGGAAAACGAATCATACATAATATAAGCATCACAAGCAGTTTTTGGGATAGGTGCGTTTCCCATACTTATGCTGCTTTCGAAAAGTCGGATTAAAGCTGCAACCACAGTCCACATGTGTATACCTACACCAGAATCGAGTTTTGATTGGTTATAATCTGCCTTTTCAACGATTTCATTGGTTCGACCGAATCACGAAAAACCATCCGCTTGCATTAATTAAATAGACAAAATAGTTCAAACGAGTGAAACACACTCTGAACTATGATTGACCTTAATGTCAGAGGTGTAAGGTAACGTCGACCGTGCTGTGACCCCATTAGTTTACAACAGTCGACTTACATAGAGAAATGTGCAAATCACTGTAAATAAAATTATTAAAAGGAGTGGAAACCATTGTGGCAAAAGTATAAATTGCCTACGATAAGCAATTTCTACTTGTGTCACAATGTTTTCGATTGTCGTCTGCTGCACATGCGTATGTAAGCGGGAAATGGTTACATCCTCCCCATGGAAGCGGAACCCTTTCCGTGATAATATAACAGTTCGAATATTGAAATATTGTTGAAAATGGAGCTATTGCTGACAATGAACAATTTCTCCTTTTCACACAATGCTTTCAAACACGTTTCAAATTAATTCTTTTCATATTTAAACGTTTTACTGTAGACATTCTTTTACTCTATCTCCTCTCCAGACATGAATAACATGCTAGAGATTAATGATAACGAGCAATTTCGCCTTACATCAAGAGGAAAAATATATAGTTTATACATAGCTTTGTGGAAAAAGAGGAAATGGGTCACGAATAACCATTCTGCAGCCGTCTGCTGCACATGCGTCGAAAAGCGACTTTAAACGGGAAAGGATTGAACCGTTTCCGTTATAGCTACTTAGTTACATACGAATGTTGAAGGTATATTTGCCTACGGAGCAACTGCTGACAATGAGCAATTCCTCCTTTCCAAACAATGCTTTGAAACATGAATCAATTATTTCTATAACCTAGATAACGAAAATATTTGTCTACAGTTATTATTTTAACCTTTGCCCCTTTTAGACACATTTGACTAACCTTAACAGATAAATGATAATCAGCAAGTTTGTCTTTTTCCACAATGTTTTAATTACTATTCAAAATAATACTTTCAGGCTTAGTTAAATGTTGTTTGCTGTATATTTAGTCTACGTGGTCAAGGGTAAGGACTTGTTATTACATAATCCGTCCAAATAGAGAGGTCCTACTGTGTATACATGCCATGAAAGAATGGTACTAACGGTCTCACCGCTACTGGAGAATTGTTGGTAAAACAGGTCGCGTGTTGTGTTGAATATTCTCACGTGTCGCTGTATGTCGACCCAACTAGGATATAGGAATTAAATCTACAAATTAGAGATAAGATTTCAACACCGATGGATTGTGGTTTAACGCCGTTTTTAACATTTTCTACGTTATATCACGGCGGCCAGTTCATCTACAAATGTGTTTCCTTGTTTTCTCACACCAGTACTCCACACAACAATCTTTCCAACCAACTGGGTTCTTTTTCACATAGACTTAGCCCATTTGTGAAAGACGAATGACTCATGTCGCATTGACTTATGTCAAACGTCGGAAAGAAAGTTGGCCGAAAATGTCAACATACACACGAGTTATAACCGCAAGGTCATTATTTATTTTATAATTGAGGCGCTTCTACCAATTTTCGCTAATTGAAGATTCAACGTTCGGCAACGTGTAATCTAGTCCTAGACGTATCTGTTGACAAATAAACTAGAAATATAGTCTAAATAGGTTTTTGTACGGTCCCATTTCGGAGATACAATTAATTTGCAAATACTTTACAAATACCATAATCTAAGCTTTCCTAAGCACAGACGTGTTTTGACGCATCGAACCAGTCTTCTGTAATCAATACTTTATAAGTTGTCTCTGTCTGTAAAGCTTGGAGGAATAATCCGGTGTCCGGCCGGCTGTCTGCCTGAATGTGCATTTGTCCGTCTGTCATGGATTGCATGTATTGGTCAAAACGTTGTTTCTGTATGGCATATTTATTTGAAAGTGGTCACACTTATACCGTGTGATCAGGAGAACGGCAAAATACTAGGTACATAACTCTGGTCTGCTTATCTTAGTTATCTTCATTTTTCCTTATTTAGTTCAGCGATTGTCTCAATTAATTTCCATTGTATCCATTTCAAACTTGATTTGTAGGTAACTTATGACCTACACATTTGCAGTACACCATTACCATAACTTTAGCATGCTGCGTTTGGAGTGTGTATATTTTTGTCTTTCCATGTTCTCACTTATCATATGACTTTCGCATGCAACACATGCGTTCCGTGAAATGCCCTTGTTTCGTTAATGAGTGTTTCCCAAGCGTTGTACTTTGTCCAGAGCGACTGACTGTCTGTCCGTCTTTGTGTTCATCCATCCGTCCGTCTGTCCGTTACGGTTTGCATTAATGGGTCAAAACTTTGTTTCTGTTTCGCGGATCCATTTCAAAGTCGTCACACGTATACATTGGGATTAAGAGATCGATACAATATTTTGAACACAAATCTGATTTGGTTTTTTTAGGTGTAAAACTCATTTTTCATTTCTTCGGTTATTGTCTCAATAGATGTCCAATGTATCAATTTAAGACGTGTTGTATAGGAAACTCAGAGCTACAGATGTGCAGTGCAAAAGAAACATAACTCTAGCATGCTTTCGATTGTCTTTCATTTATCAGCATGATTACAATATACATTGTGAATCTTTAGTAATTTCTGAACTGGAAATATTTTAATTAAGGGTCGCTGCTCAGTTTTTTGTCAATCTTTTTATTTTGTTTATACAAGAAAAGGGTCAAACTTTGATAAATTAGGTATTTGTATTGTATAGGCAGGCAATATGTGTGCTTCGCACATTTTTGGTTTGGTTTGTTTAAAGGTCATTGTTTCAACAATGTTTGTCTATAGTATCTATGCCATATATTTTCAACTTACATATGCCCCTATACCACCAGCGCTTTCAGCGCTTTGATTTTTTTATAGAGACACGCTTTAGAGGACTTGATAAGAAGAACTAAACTGATCTTTATGACTCAACTTAGCCCTATGATGTTGGTACTCAAATGAATCGTCTCACCGAGCGCGAATATGTAGGCTGAGCTCGGTCAATAGATTACGCAATTGAACACGTCATAATGTAAAGGTACACATTGGCTTTTACTCCAGATCAGTCTTTACATCCGCACAGTCTAATCAAGATCTTCACTGTTCATATATAACTAACATAAGATTGTGTTAATTGGTGTAGAGTTTGGTAACACTGAGCAGATGGATACGGTGCTCTGAACCTACACATTAACCCTTTCCCACATACACGTTTTTTTTGCAGCAGACGACTTTAAAAACATGAACAAATCTCCATAAAAGATAGCTTAATTGTTAAATAAATTTGAAAACATTGTGGCCAAAGGAAAAATTGCTCATGATGAGCCATTTCACCTTTGGCTACAATGTTTTCAAAAGTCGTCTGCTGCAGATGCGTTAAAATGCATTTACTAGTGGGAAAGGGTTAAAGACAACTTTACTATTTAGCATGAAAGGACTCAATAGAACTTTAAAGTATTGCACTAAATACTTACACTTACAGGCGCATATGCAGCAGACCACTTATGAAATAATTGTGACAAAAGGAGAAATTGCTCAACTTCAGAAATTTCTCCTTTTGCTGCAATATTTTTTACTTTATTCAATAATCATAATTTCATTTACAGCGATTTCCATTTTCCCTTAGATGTTTACAAAGTCGTTTGTTGTGGATTTGCTGTATATGGGAAATATATAAGTATATAAGTTAATGTTGTTTAAAATAGCGTACGACAGGATAAGGGTGATGATAAATATGACCATTTAGCGGCTAATCAAACAGGACAAAAGTATACCAATGAAGTTGTTAATATTATTGATTAAAGTGTCACGCAAAGTGCCAGGGCTAATACGGAATAGTGTCGATACTATCGGTTTTAACCCTTAACTCCTATACGTACTCCATGTTACATTATAAAAAGTAAACGTATACACATTAACTCTTTCCCTCATACGACAATTCTGCAGCAGACGACTTTGAACGTATTTTGTCAAAACATAGAAAATCTCCATAATTGAATGGATAACCTATGACAAAAAGTTGAAAACGTTTTGTGCAATTTCTTCTTTTGTCGCTATGTTTTCAAAAAGCCGTCTGCTGCAGAGGCGTCAGAAAGCGGCTGTATGACGGAAAGGGTTAACTCGGATATCCGATAACGCTATTTTCTAAAATATAATTATATACTTTTTAACACGTGTGATATTTTAGGGTCGTCTGCTTTGAAGAAGTCATAAGAAGAAGAAAAGCAGCTTCCGCAGATATGAATGAAATATGTGATACAGAGTTAAAACATTGTAAGAAAAGAGATAACAAAATACTCATATCATGTTTGGCTTAAAACGTCCGTCTTGGGAACAGGGGAGCTGGGTTCAATACCTATGCGGGTCATGCAAATAATTTAAAAATGGTAGATATGGTTTCCATCCTTGGCGCTCTGTGTTGACGGGATAGCACAGATAATTTTGCATCGTTGTCAGTATAACTGATACCAATATTACTGGTAAAGATACCCAGAAAACGCCGTGATATACTACTGGTAAAGATACCCTGAAACGCCGTGATATATTACTGGTAAAGATACACATGAACGGAAACGCTGTGATATACAAATAGTATTGGTAAAGATACCCAGAAAACGCCGTGATATATTATTTGTAAAGATACCAAGGACACGCCGTGATATATTACTGGTAAAGATACCCAGAAAACGCCGTGATATATTACTGGTAAAGATACCCAGGAAACGCCGTGATATATTACTGGTATAGATACCCAGGAAACGCCGTGATATATTACTGATAAAGATACCAGGCGTTATATAATTGCCCCAACAAATGTTGAAAGCGGCTTAAATCACAGTTCAACAACAACAGTGTTCCATACCAACTGCTGCTAATTTTAAAATATTGAAATAGTGTATGAACAACGGTTTGCGAAAACCACCCGTAAATCATTCTCACATACAACAAAACTGTTGCAGACGACTTCTAATCTCAATAAACGAAAAAGAATGATAATTGAATAGAGTTGATATGATCAATTTCTCCATTTGCCACACTGTTGTACAGAAGTCTTCTGCTGCGAAGCGTTAGAAAGTGTCTACGCTTGGAAAGGGCTTGGTGTACATGATTTGGCTCTACACTGTTTACCCAAATAGTCACAGAAATGTCTTACACATATTTAAAATTTGGATCAAAATGCTTTAATGTGCTGGTAATTTTTTTAAGAAAACCTGAGCGATGCTCCATAAAAAATTCATTATTTTAATCGTGGAAAAATAACACACCTGCTTGCACATCGATACTCAACGAACCGCATAGATATTGCCTTACACTCGTATAAGTGTTTTGAAACATTTTATTATGCGAACAGTGTAGCCAGATCAGACTGTGTAGATGAGCTGACGGATCCGGGAAAACCTTTTTGCAAAGCGTCACGCTCATTTGTGACCATTGAATTAACGGCCACTTGGGTCATGATTGTGACCAAATTCAGATAGATATCTAACAGAGTCTCTTCTACACTGTATGTCAGAAGCACCCGAACAAACTGTGGTCTAATAGAAAACAGTGTATACATTGATTAGATTGAAGGAATTGTATGTATGAATTTCTCAGGAAAGAATACTAAAGGACAACATTTCACCATTGAATATGTAATATGCAGCTATTTGACAACTTGTCATACATAGATGTCTCCCTAATGTTCTTCTTCATACACAGGCACATTAAAGGTTATTTACTTTGAACAAAAGACTTTTTGGGAAATGTTAGCTTTTCTTTGTGGATGAACGGATTATGTATGTGACGCGTGACAGCCACGGTCCGCCTGTGCGAATACAATGCCTCGTCCGATCTTGACAACAATTATGTGAACCCCAGTTTGCGATGCCAATTCTACATGACCATAACCGTGTAGTATGTGTTGAATCCAGATGACGGTTAAGTCACGGCTGTTAAATGACAGATAGCCAATGGAGAGATCTTTTCGATTCCTATTCATTAGCGAAATTAGCAACCCGACTGCCACGCGGGTTTGTCTATCACAGCTAGGAACGGACCCTGTGCTATATAGAGCCACACAGATTCAGTTCTCAATCCAAGAGTGAACAGCCACCATACACCATATGAATTGAAACGACACCGCCAAGAAGCTCAATCAGAAACAATCAGGTATTTGAACGAGTGTTTTATTTTTAATTGTTGTATTATTGTTAATGTTTCCTGTTCTCTTTATTGGTGGTACAGACGCATTTGCAGCAGACGAGTTTTGAAAACACTGTGGCAAAAGGGGAACTAGTTCAAAATGATCAATTCTACTTTTACCCCCAATGTTTTTAACTTTGTTCAAGAAATAATTAAATTTCATGCAAAGCAATTTTATTCATTCTTACATAATCGTCTCTTGCAGATTTGTTAAATGTGCGAAGGGTTAATCGGGAACTTATATGATATTTAAAGTCGTCTACATTGGAAACATGTGATGCAAACGATGTAGATCTACATTCTCCAAAATTGGAAGAAATGTTTTCCTAAATGTTAACCCTTTTCCTCATACGACAATTATGCAGCAGACGACTTTTTGAAATCATAGTGACAAAAGAAGAAATTGCTCAAAACGAGTAATTTCTCCTTTTGCCACAATGTTTTTCACTTTTAGTCATAGGTTATCCATTCAATTATAGAGATTTTCTATTATTTGACGAAATATGTTCAAAGTCGTCTGCTGCATAATTGTCGTATGAGGAAAAGGGTTAACATTTAGGAAAACATTTCTTCCAATTTTGGAGAATGTAGATCTACCTATGGATAACCTATGACAAAAAGTTGAAAACGTTTTGTGCAATTTCTTCTTTTGTCGCTATGTTTTCAAAAAGCCGTCTGCTGCAGAGGCGTCAGAAAGCGGCTGTATGACGGAAAGGGTTAACTCGGATATCCGATAACGCTATTTTCTAAAATATAATTATATACTTTTTAACACGTGTGATATTTTAGGGTCGTCTGCTTTGAAGAAGTCATAAGAAGAAGAAAAGCAGCTTCCGCAGATATGAATGAAATATGTGATACAGAGTTAAAACATTGTAAGAAAAGAGATAACAAAATACTCATATCATGTTTGGCTTAAAACGTCCGTCTTGGGAACAGGGGAGCTGGGTTCAATACCTATGCGGGTCATGCAAATAATTTAAAAATGGTAGATATGGTTTCCATCCTTGGCGCTCTGTGTTGACGGGATAGCACAGATAATTTTGCATCGTTGTCAGTATAACTGATACCAATATTACTGGTAAAGATACCCAGAAAACGCCGTGATATACTACTGGTAAAGATACCCTGAAACGCCGTGATATATTACTGGTAAAGATACACATGAACGGAAACGCTGTGATATACAAATAGTATTGGTAAAGATACCCAGAAAACGCCGTGATATATTATTTGTAAAGATACCAAGGACACGCCGTGATATATTACTGGTAAAGATACCCAGAAAACGCCGTGATATATTACTGGTAAAGATACCCAGGAAACGCCGTGATATATTACTGGTATAGATACCCAGGAAACGCCGTGATATATTACTGATAAAGATACCAGGCGTTATATAATTGCCCCAACAAATGTTGAAAGCGGCTTAAATCACAGTTCAACAACAACAGTGTTCCATACCAACTGCTGCTAATTTTAAAATATTGAAATAGTGTATGAACAACGGTTTGCGAAAACCACCCGTAAATCATTCTCACATACAACAAAACTGTTGCAGACGACTTCTAATCTCAATAAACGAAAAAGAATGATAATTGAATAGAGTTGATATGATCAATTTCTCCATTTGCCACACTGTTGTACAGAAGTCTTCTGCTGCGAAGCGTTAGAAAGTGTCTACGCTTGGAAAGGGCTTGGTGTACATGATTTGGCTCTACACTGTTTACCCAAATAGTCACAGAAATGTCTTACACATATTTAAAATTTGGATCAAAATGCTTTAATGTGCTGGTAATTTTTTTAAGAAAACCTGAGCGATGCTCCATAAAAAATTCATTATTTTAATCGTGGAAAAATAACACACCTGCTTGCACATCGATACTCAACGAACCGCATAGATATTGCCTTACACTCGTATAAGTGTTTTGAAACATTTTATTATGCGAACAGTGTAGCCAGATCAGACTGTGTAGATGAGCTGACGGATCCGGGAAAACCTTTTTGCAAAGCGTCACGCTCATTTGTGACCATTGAATTAACGGCCACTTGGGTCATGATTGTGACCAAATTCAGATAGATATCTAACAGAGTCTCTTCTACACTGTATGTCAGAAGCACCCGAACAAACTGTGGTCTAATAGAAAACAGTGTATACATTGATTAGATTGAAGGAATTGTATGTATGAATTTCTCAGGAAAGAATACTAAAGGACAACATTTCACCATTGAATATGTAATATGCAGCTATTTGACAACTTGTCATACATAGATGTCTCCCTAATGTTCTTCTTCATACACAGGCACATTAAAGGTTATTTACTTTGAACAAAAGACTTTTTGGGAAATGTTAGCTTTTCTTTGTGGATGAACGGATTATGTATGTGACGCGTGACAGCCACGGTCCGCCTGTGCGAATACAATGCCTCGTCCGATCTTGACAACAATTATGTGAACCCCAGTTTGCGATGCCAATTCTACATGACCATAACCGTGTAGTATGTGTTGAATCCAGATGACGGTTAAGTCACGGCTGTTAAATGACAGATAGCCAATGGAGAGATCTTTTCGATTCCTATTCATTAGCGAAATTAGCAACCCGACTGCCACGCGGGTTTGTCTATCACAGCTAGGAACGGACCCTGTGCTATATAGAGCCACACAGATTCAGTTCTCAATCCAAGAGTGAACAGCCACCATACACCATATGAATTGAAACGACACCGCCAAGAAGCTCAATCAGAAACAATCAGGTATTTGAACGAGTGTTTTATTTTTAATTGTTGTATTATTGTTAATGTTTCCTGTTCTCTTTATTGGTGGTACAGACGCATTTGCAGCAGACGAGTTTTGAAAACACTGTGGCAAAAGGGGAACTAGTTCAAAATGATCAATTCTACTTTTACCCCCAATGTTTTTAACTTTGTTCAAGAAATAATTAAATTTCATGCAAAGCAATTTTATTCATTCTTACATAATCGTCTCTTGCAGATTTGTTAAATGTGCGAAGGGTTAATCGGGAACTTATATGATATTTAAAGTCGTCTACATTGGAAACATGTGATGCAAACGATGTAGATCTACATTCTCCAAAATTGGAAGAAATGTTTTCCTAAATGTTAACCCTTTTCCTCATACGACAATTATGCAGCAGACGACTTTGAACATATTTCGTCAAATAATAGAAAATCTCTATAATTGAATGGATAACCTATGACTAAAAGTGAAAAACATTGTGGCAAAAGGAGAAATTACTCGTTTTGAGCAATTTCTTCTTTTGTCACTATGATTTCAAAAATCCGTCTGTTGCAGAGGCGTCAGAAAGCGTCTATATGACGGAAAGCGTTAATGAAGCACAATCATTCAAACACCCATTCAAAATCCATTGTTAAGACGACAAATGTATTGTTCTTTTGTGATTTCTGTGGTTATTCATAAGTCGTCTGATATTAAGACATCAACTGTCCCCTTTAGCAGGGCTAACGTTAATTATACACAGGAAAATCATCATCTTATATGCATGTATGTGAAGCATTTAAGAAATGCTATAACAATGATTGGCCATGTTACAGGAACACAATGTTCAGCGTGTGTGTGATAAGTGAAATTAAAGATATATCTATGCACCCCTGCCATCTCATCTTTTTGTATCTCCTTATTGGAAGCCGTGGCTACATCGAATTGACAATCAGCGCATCTGGATCTGTACAGTTATTGGATAAAGTTTGAATCTCCCCCTTTCATTCCTTCCGTGATTCATCCATTTTTCCTTCATCTCTTTCTTCATTCACATTCCTTCCTTTCTGTTTTTCTTTCTTACTTTTCTTCCTCGCGTTGTTTTTCAATCAATTAATGACTTGCTTTATGTCTGTTTTTCTTACGTACTTTCTTAATTATTTTTTCAGACAGATAAAAACACGGAGATTGACAGACAGACAGAGACAGGGAGAGAACTCTCAAAAGCTCTTACAACTAATATCATGTAATAAAATGCATAGCCGTGCCATCTTGGTTTTGTAAGATGGTCATTGGTTTATATAAGCTTCCAATGACTACCTAACATTCCTTAATGTCATGGCGAGTTTCCAACGAAGATAATGCATTTGAACCGTGCTCCAAGAGAACCCATCCTGTAAACGTCAAGTGAGCCGTCCCCCGAGAAAACCAACATTGTGGACTCTGCGTAGCTCTTTATCGTCTTTTGAGCCGTTCCACGGGAAAACTAACATTATGACCTGTACGTAATGTATCGATCCAGATCAGCCTGCACAGGCCGTCCATGCTAACCCGGACATACTAGTTTTGCCTCCTGTGGATTTTCTGTTTCGGGAATCATTACTCTATACCTCTATCCTCCTGAGACGGAATGTCTCGGCCCGGATTAGCCTGCGCGGACTGCGCAGGCTGATCTGGGTCGATACATTACGCCGAGGCCACAATGTTGGCTTTCTCGTGGGACAGCTAATGACGATAAAGATCTCCATGTGCATCCACGAACTCTGATCCAATTCGACCAGGTTTGTAAGAAGTTTCTTGAAATCTGTGACTAGTTGGTGACCAGTGTAGAGACACATCAAATAACCGATAAAGATCTCCATGTGCATCCACGAACTCTGATCCAATTCGACCATGTTTGTAAGAAGTTTCCTGAAACCTGTGACTAGTTGGTGAACAGTGTAGAGACACATCAAATAATCGGTGCTCTGTATACAAGAACGTATACAATAACGACCATGGGGCATGTGTGACCAGTGTAGATACAGACCAGTCAGTAATTCCACATAACCTGATCTGGCTCTGCATTGTTTGTCAATTAGTCATAGAAGGTTTCGAGAAACTTCTGTTAAGCGGCATTTTACCATGGATACGCACGCAGCTCTTTTACCATAGGTGTATTCATTACACTAAGGTTGTTTTACTGGGGCACCGCCCTATGACCGGTATCCCTAGATTAGGCAACATACAGAACAAAACAAAATATATTGGTTTAGTAGTCTTTTACCAAGTCTCTCTTTACTTTCCGATCTGTGAAAAAAAAGGGATTATAGAAAAACAATCAGAAATATGGTGGATAAGCACCGATGTTGAAAATCGACGGAAAGGTGAGTTGTTATGTCTATCAGATATATGCCAAATTACTTTATTTGCAAGCTACTTTCTTTATACCCAAATATTGAAGAAGTTGTCTTGTCTGCTAATTAGAGTTTTAACAAGAAGCCACAGGCTGTCGACATAATAAATAGTACCATAATTACCAATACGTGCTAATGATTTTTTTTTTTTTTCTCAGAATTAATATTTGTTTTGACTATTTTATGACATGGCTGAAGAAATAAAAACTCTATTCGAAAGGATCTTCTCAATAAACGGCCATCTCTTTTTGGTGTAATTTAATGTCTAAGTTGTGCAGAAATGGATTAAACTCAGCATTAATTACGCTAACTAGAGACTGGCTGTCTAAGCAACAGAAGTATATTGAATCCGTGCAATCACTGTTCTAATTGATTTTTCCTGCGTTGACATTTTAATTTGACCTCTGTGATACAAATACCTACATCTAAGAAACCATTATCCTGCTTTGACTTTTAATTTGAGCTCTGTACTACAAATACCTACATCTAAGTAACCTTTATCCTGCTTTGACATTTTAATTTGAGCTCTATGATACAAACACCTACTTCTAAGTAACCATTATCCTGCTGACTTCATGATATATATTCCAAATTCCTTGGTGTGATGACAATTTCTTACACTTATTTGAAATTGTCAGGAACTAAATTTCCATACGAAATGTGTTTTGAATTTGTATATTGCTAGGTACACGTCTCATTTTTTAACATTTTATGGACTGTATACGACTGTGTACATTTCTCATTATTTAATATTGAAATGGAAGTTTATGACTGTGTACATTTCTCATAATTTCTCATGATTTAACATTTATATTAAATGAAAATGACTGTACATTTATTATAATTTCACATTTATATGGAATGTATAATATATCTATAGGTGCTACCTATTTACGAAAAAACGCAAGATAATTTTAAACAAAAATTAAAGAACATACTTTGGCCATACAAAAAGGATTTATAAGTAATTGACTAGACAATAATAATGTTAATGTCAAGTTTTTTGCATTATCAAAACATATTTGGAATTCGTATTGCTGTCGTCTATTATTACGAACGGAAAATAATAAAGTAAAAACTTTCAGAAAATCAAGGAATACATTTATAATGAGCGAGGTTAAAACATGAGGGCCAAGATGATCCTTAATCGATCACCTGCATTATGGTAAAGAAGCAAATAGATCAGCCCTTTTCTGATGCCATCTGGCGACTACCTTTTTCAACCAGTCAATATGACTGGAACAAATTATGTAAGGGGTCACATTTCTGCTAAACCCTTTCCCTATTAGAGACAGTTTCTGAGGCCTATGCAACAGACGATTTTGGAAAAGATTGTCACCAAAAGAACAATCGCTCCTTATGAGAAAGTTATCCTTTTGCCACAATGTTTGATAAAAAAATATACTTTGAATGAGTGTGGCAAACTCATGTATAGGAATTTGGGGTCTTTCATGTTGATACCACTTTTTTTGCGGGAAACGACGTCGCTCCATTGACGTTACGCCAAGATGAAGTGTAACGGAAATGACGTCACGTCCTTCTTTGGCAACGATACAGTCAAAATTTAGGTTCGGGCGTAGAAGGCTAATGCTGTCTGTTTTTTGACGAACGGGAAAACATATTTATGTTATTATGTTTTAACTTTTCGTACAAATGTTTATTCCCACATAACACAGCATTTTAATGATCTTAAATATCTATTTTAAAAAAAAATGATTAAAAAGACGACAATAATTTTCAATCCGTGTTTTTCCGCTCATTTTATACATACCCAAAATACCGATTTTAAAAAAAATGATTAAAAAGACGACAATAATTTTTAATCCGTGTTTTTCTGCTCATTTTATACATACCCAAAATACCGATTTAAAAAAATGATTAAAAAGACGACAATAATTTTCAATCCGTGTTTTCTCGCTCATTTTATACATACCCAAAATACCGATTTTAAAAAAAATGATTAAAAAGACGACAATAATTTTCAATCCATGTTTTTCTGCTCATTTTATACATACCCAAAATACCCATTTAAAAAAAATAATAAAAAGACGACAATAATTTTCAATCTGTGTTTTACGTCTGCCTTTTATACAAATCCAAAATGGCGGCCCCCATGGATTTTTCCAGTTTCATTTCAGAAAGCTTCATGGGTTATTGAAACAAACAAAAAAAAAAAAAAAATCTCACACCTGTTAACTATAAGCGAAAAAACCCATTCATGGGTTTTTTTCGTATAACTTTTTATATTTCTCATTAATTCAAATTTAAATGGAATGTATACGACTGTGTATATTTCTATTACTTCACATTTATATGGAATGTATACAACTGTGTATATTTCTTATTATTTCACATTTATATGGAATGTATGCAACTGTGTATATTTCTTATTATTTCACATTTATATTGAATGCATACAACTGTGTATATTTCTTATTATTTCACATTTATATTGAATGCATACAACAGTGTATATTTCTTATTATTTCACATTTATATTGAATGCATACAACTGTGTATATTTCTCATTATTTCACATTTATATGACTGTGTACATTTCTCATTATTTACCATTTATATGGAATGTATACAACTGTGTATATTTCTCATTATTTACCATTTATATGGAATGTATAAGGCTGTGTATATTACTCAGCAAGGACAGATATTAACATTTATATTGAACGTGTTTTCGACTGTGGACATTTTGCATCAATGAACGAACTTGAACATGTAATCGAACTTGAACATGTAAACGGTTGATTGAACGTAATCATACCGTCGTGGTTTTGTTAGATGGTCATTGGTTAAATGTTAAAGTCCCATGACTACCTTACAATCCGGGACGTTGTGGGCATACCCAAGAATTTCGATCATCAGTTAAATCATTAAATATCAATAATCCTATCTATGGAAGCAATATATTCGTTAATCTCCGTAAGGTTCCGTGATTTACCGATGATTGATCACACGCTGTGAAGAGAATTGTAAAACAATAAACGCCTAGGGGATGGTCGTGTTGGACAACGAGCCAGTACACTAGGTTTAATCTTTATATGGTCAGAATAATAAAGTTCGTAATTAAGTGTTTTGTTTGTTTGATGTATAGGGGTTTTACGCCGCTTTCAACATTATTTCAGTTATATCACGGCGACAGTTCACTTAAAACGTTTCTCTTTTTAAGTTACAAAGACTTCATACAAAATCTAACTAAGTTGTTCAACAATGAGAATCGTGTATAAGATAATTCGGATTAAGACCCCTGGGGATACAAATTTATTTTATGAGGGTCATAAAACTTCGGATCGAATCGGGGGCATTTCCGAACTGTCTCGAATACATTTATAACCAAGAAGTTGTAATATATCATCAAAAATACCATTAAAATCTAAATTTATTTTCATGAAATAAAAATTACATTGTAGATGAAGAAGTGCCGCATCCGAGACCGTTTGCACCTAAGATATATCTATAATAATATTTGATATACATCGATTATAAGTGAAGGGGTACATTTATTTTGTTCTTTGTCTATATGATATTGACAACGTTTATTCAACCTAAAAAAACTATTTAAATCATCTTTCTCTCGAAAAATGATGTAAACATATTAAAGATAGATAATTATATTTTGTGGATCCGTTTGCACCGAAGCGATAACTTAATTAATAAAAGTAATAAAAGTATTATAGATCGTTAAAGTTACAACTACTCTTTATTTCTATATGGAAAATTATCCCCGATAACAAATGCCGGTGAAATAATTCTTCCACATGTGTGAACATTTCTCACAAAGGAAATATATTAACATTTATATGGAATTTATCACACTGTGTACGTCCTCATCACATAACTATGTTAACAAGTATATTTTGAATAGGGAACGTCAAAGTGTTCATTGAACATATCGTCTTCACGTCATCGATTGATTGAGCGTAATCATACCGTCGTGGTTTTGTTAGATGGTCATTGGTTAAATGTTAAAGTCCCATGACTACCTTACAATCCGGGACGTTGTGGTATAACCGTCTTCAGTGTGGTGGATTCAGTGATAAGTGAGTATTATTTACATCGGTAGTTGAGCTTAGTCAGACCGAAAGGTACCTTAACCCGATCCCTCGTATAGACGCTTTCTGACGCCTCTGCAGCAGACGGCGTTTTGAAAACATAGCGACAAAAGAAGAAATTGCACAAAACCTGCAATTTCTCCTTTTGCCACAATGTTTTCAACTTTTTGTCATGGGTTATCCATTCAATTATGGAGATTTTCTATGTTTTGACAAAATACGTTCAAAGTCGTCTGCTGCAGAATTGTCGTATGAGGGAAAGGGTTAATGTATACGCGAACAGCGAAGTCTAAGACTAGTCTGTACACTCGTACATTCTCACCAAAGCATTAGCAATCTTATCAAGCTCCAGTCGGGATTTGTGACAACATCCGTAAGTATTGTCCTGCAGGTCTCATGTCTATATGAGCCGTCCCACGAGAAAACCAACATTGTGGACTCTGCGTAAAGTATCGACCCAGATCAGCCTAAGCATACCGAGCAGGCTTACCTGGACAGACACTTTTCACCTCCTGTGGATTTTCTGTTTCAGGAACAATTATTTCATACCTCTATCCCCGTGAGACGGAATATGTCAGCTCGGATCAGCCTGCACGGACTGCGCAGGCTGATTTTGGTCGATGATTTACGCACAGTCCATAATGTTGGTTTTCCCGTAGAACGGATCATATGTGTTTATATTCACATTGTCTATCAAAAGTAGTGTACATGTACTTATAATGTATATTTATCAGCAACGCCACATGTAAACCGATGGTTTGTAAGATATAAATCGTACGGCAATTCTGCAGCAGACGACTTTGAACGTATTTTGTCAAAACATAGAAAATCTCCATATTTGAATGAATAACCTATGACTAAAACTGGAAAACATTGTGGCAAAAGGAGAAATTGCACGTTTTGTGCAATTTCTTCTTTTGTCACTATGTTTTCAAAAAGCAGTCTGCTGCAGAGGCGTCAGAAAGCGTCTATATGAGGGAAAGGGTTAAATACAATATATAAGGTTAAAGATGAAATAGCTTTCAATGACAAGTTGTGTTTTCGTTCTCTCTACCTCATAATTTTGGTTAGGCTACAGCAGACGACTTCTGAAAACATTGTGACAAAAGTCGAAATTGCCCAAACGAGCAATTTTCCCTTTGCCACAAAGTTTTCAACTTTTTACAGTAAATGCACCTACAAATAGAGAGATCTTTCATTTTGTTTAGTTCGTTGTCTGTGGGAAAGGGTTAAGACAGGTGCTGCTCTTTAGTGGTAAAACTCTCTGCTGTTAGAAACACATTAAGAGCCGTCCCGCGAGAAAACCAACATTGTGGAATCTAAATAAAGTATCGACCCGGATCAGCCTAAGCATGCCGCGCAGGCTAAACCGGACCGACACTTTTCGCCTCCTTCGGATTTTATGTTTCAGTAATCATTACTCTATACCTCTATCCCCCAGAGACGGAATGTCACGGCCCGGATCGGACTGTGCGGATTGCGCAGGCTGATCTGGATCGATACATTACGCAGAGGCCATAATGTTGGTTTTCGCGCGGGACGGCACGTTTTGAAGCATTAGAATGCAGCCAACCTTAGAAAACATAATTGAATTAATTGTTTTACCAAAATATAAGAAGGAATTACTAGTCACCAGCATTTTTACATTTTCCTATAATGTTTTCAATTGTATCCCAAAATAATAATTTGTCATTTGCCTTTCATTAGATCTGGGAAAATATGAAAATGTCTTGAGGAGGTCTTCGTCCTAAAGAGGTTTTCGTTCTGAAGAGGTTTTCGTTATACAGAGGTTTTCGTTATACAGAAGTTTTCGTTATACAGAGGTTTTCGTTCTAAAGAGGTGTCGTTTCGAGAGTTTACACTGTGGGCTGAATATACCATCCGAGGTAAACAAAGTATGACATTCATTATCGATGGGTCAGCTTGGTTTTGTGAGATGATCATTGGTTACGTATCTGACTCCCAATGACTATCTACCATTTCTCGCCGACTTATTGAACACAGCGATAAAACTAACGGAGCAATTACTTCACCTACAACGTAAGTAAACAAGGACGAGTTTGAGTTTGAGGTTTTTGTGCTAAAGAGGTTTTCGTTCTAAAGAGGTGTCGTTCCGAGAGGTTACACTGTGGGCTGAATATAACATCTGAGGTATATTAATAACATTCATTATCGATGGGTCAGCGTGGTTTTGTGAGATGATCATTGGTTACGTATCTGACTCCCAATGACTATCTACCATTTCTCGCCGACTTATTGAAAACAGAGATGAAACTAACGGAGCAATTACTTCACCTACAACGTAAGTATACACGGACGAGTTTGAGTTTGAGGTTTTTGTTCTAAAGAGGTTTTCGTTCTACAGAGGTTTTCCTCCTAAAGAGGTTTTCGTTCTGAAGAGGTTTTCGTTATACAGAGGTTTTCGTCCTAAAGAGGTTTTCGTTCTGAAGAGGTTTTCGTTATACAGAGGTTTTCGTTCTAAAGAGGTTTTCGTTATAAAGAGGTTTTCGTTATACAGAGGTTGTCGTTCTACAGAGGTTTTTGTTCTAAAGAGGTTTTCGTTCTGTTTTCGCTCTACAGAGGTTTTTGTTCTAAAGAGGTTTTCGTTCTACAGAGGTTTTTGTTCTAAAGAGGTTTTCGTTCTGTTTTCGTTCTACAGAGGTTTTTGTTCTAAAAAGGTTTTCGTTCTAAAGAGGTTTTCGTTCTGTTTTCGTTATACAGAGGTTTTTGTTCTAAAGAGGTTTTCGTTCTGTTTTCGTTATACAGAGGTTTTTGTTCTAAAGAGGTTTTCGTTCTGTTTTCGTTATACAGAGGTTTTTGTTCTAAAGAGGTTTTCGTTCTAAAGAGGTGTCGTTCCGAGAGGTTACACTGTGGGCTGAATATATCATCCGAGGTTTATTTATAACATTCATTATCGATGGGTCAGCGTGGTTTTGTGAGATGATCATTGGTTACGTATCAGACTCCCAATGACTATCTACCATTTCTCGCCGACTTATTGAAAACAGCGATGAAACTAACGGAGCAATTACTTCACCTACAACGTAAGTATACATGGACGAGTTTGAGTTTGAGGTTTTTGTTCTAAAGAGGTTTTCGTTCTACAGAGGTTTTCCTCCTAAAGAGGTTTTCGTTCTGAAGAGGAACAGCGATGAAATGAACGGAGGAATTACTTCACCTACAACGTAAGTATACACGGACGAATTTGAGTTTGAGTTTCCCTGAAGATTGCTATATTGTAAAACCCAAGCGAATGAAGCCACTGCTTTCTACCACAGCATTCAATACAACAAATGAGCTGTCCCGCGAGAAAACCAACACTGTGGACTCTGCGTAAAGTATCGACCCGGTTCAGCCTAAGCATGCTGCGCTGACGAGACCGACCAGACACTTTTCGCCTCTAGTGGATTTTCTATTTCAGGAATCATTACTCTTTAGATCGTTCACCCTGAGACGGAATGTGTCGGTTCGGATTAGCCTGCGCAGAGTCCACAATGTTGATTTTCTCGAGGAACGGCTCGATACTTCAATTTAATCCGGACCCTACTCATAGTCGTGACGATCGGTCACTTTAACAATGTTGGCGTCTCGAATGACAAACTAATAACTGATGGTGAAAACAGCTGTTCACCAGTCATGTGACCAAAGGTTGCCGAACAAACTAAGACTCTACAATTAGCCGTTAAAGTCAATCAAAATCAACTTTTTCTGATAGATTCGGAAATCTTAGTATCAAATGGATGTTTTGACTATTGTTGATATTAAAAAAAGCCTTTACTAACAATATGCGATGACAGAATTTTAACCCTTTGGCTAATTGAGTGTAATTGATTATGTGAGCCGGCGCATCGGCTACGTCTGAACAGATTCTATACTCTTGGCTGCTCAACTCAACATTTCTATCTGGATGTTCATGAAATTGACTATGGAGCGTTGCAAATGCAAAGCTGAACAAGACAGTTTTACAAAAAAACCAAAAAACATTATAGGGCTAAGAACATGTCCTCGTTTCCAAATACAACATGAAGATCGTTTAAGAACGTCCTTACTGGACAGGGAAGTCGAGAGCCATACACACTTTAAGGTGTGTTGCTGAAGTTAGATTGACAGGAGTTTAACGCCATTTTCAACAGCTTTGTAGTTATATCATGACATCCAAATAATCTAACCATGTGTTTTTTCACTGTATCCTCGCACCTGTACCTTACCCGTAACTCTTCCCAGGCACGGTCTACATTACCATATGAGCCGTCCCAAGAGTAAACCAATAGTGTGGCCTCTGCGTAAAGTATTGACCCGGATCAGTTCAAGTATGCCGTGCAGGCTAACCCGGACAGACACCTTTTGCCTCCTGTGGATTTTCTGTTTTAGGAATCATTATTCTATACCTATATCCTCTAGATTCAAGTTAGAAAATGCAATTAGGTTCATTCGAGTCTATACTGTACGCAAAAACATTAAAACCTCAAATCGCCATACATAGCTAATAATCATTCAGTTTGGTTAATCAAAGCTACAAGTCAAAACTTACCTGTATCCCTTGAGCAGATGACTTCAGTGCAGCTATAAAGTGACTTGTATTGGCAGGGCTTACATCTCCTAAATCAACATGGCGACACTGCAAGCGCTTTGGGATCGGGTCAATAACCCAATCAGAATGACGAGAGACGCTTTCAACAGGAAAGTCTGGCAGCCTGCCGGTTGTGTCTAGGTCGAGTTTAGTTCTCTTTCTTGTTTGTAGTATCTACAACACATATAAAATAACCACACTCAAAGTAATTCTCATCGGCCGCAACAGTCAATCACTTTACAACGGTAAATATAGTCAATCTAAATTGTTATAAACACGATTGTTATAGATTGAAACATGGACATTTAATGATTAACTACCAGTGTACAACGAAGGCCGTTATTTTCGATTGCAGAGTAATTTCTGTACAAGAAAAGTTTAACGGATAGACTAGAGAAGGAAACGATAACATTAAGAAGAACGACATTTAGTTAATTTATATAGTATGGTATGACCGATAAAACTGCGCAACAATATACAAAAAGACGTACCAGAGAAAGCCGAAATGGCTAACATAGCCGACAAAAAACAAATGTCATCCCATCCTGTTCAAAGAATCACCTCAACGTTTTCTCACATCATACTACAGTTCAATGAACATGGGTGAACGTCTTTCGAACATGGCATGGATTCTTTCCAGACATTTCTGATAAGAAGTCACGTTAGGATTGAAACCAGTTGACTGTTATGACCGACAATGTATACATCAATCCAATTCCCATATGACAGGGAATCCCATCATTGCCCTTGGTGTAGTGTATACATTGTTGACAATAATAACTGTGCTAGAGATACAGTCGTGTACCCGGCGTACAATAGTAAATTAGAACGTCTTGCATGAACCAACAATGGCGACTAGATCAGTAACCTACCCTTGGATACGATGTCACCCCATCCTGTTCAAAGAATAAACCCGACCATTTTCTTCCACTATACCACAGTTCAATGAACATGGTAAACGTGTTTCGTACATGGCATGTGTTCTTCCCAGACATCCCTGATAAGAAGTCACGTCATGGTTGAAACCAGTTGGCTGTTATGACCGACAATGTATTCCATATGAGCCGTCCCGCGAGAAACCAACATTGTGGACTCTTGTGTAAAGTATCGACCTCCTGAGGATTTTCTGTTTCAGGAAACATTACTCTATACCTCTATCCCCCTGAGACGGAATGTGTCGGCCCGGATCAGTCTGCGCGGACTGCGCAGGCTGATCTGTTTCGATATATAACGCAGATGTCATAATGTTGGTTTTCTAGCGGGACGTCTCATATTACAGAGACTGCAAAGAGTGTATACATTGTTGACATTAATGAACTGTGCTAGAGATGCAGTGTTGTACCCGGCGTACACTAGTAAATTAGAACGTCTTGCAGGAACCAACAATGGCGACTAGATTGGTCACCTCCCCCTTGTACATCGATATTACAGATATAGTAAATTAGTAAATATCCAATTCATTTCTCGTTAACTCTACAGCGGTGATGTTTGACACCCATACATGAATAAGATGATGTTTGACACCCATACATGAATAAAGAAACATACTTTCTTTTGAGTTTTAATCGGTTTGATTTTCAAAAAGGTCTTCTTTCCATAGCATGTGCAAAGGACGCCGCAATTGTTGAAGTATTTTTTATGTTATGGTATACGAACATTATATAACACGTTCATTTATCATAAAGGCTCTACAATACATTTCAAAGAAGAATAAGGTTGTCTGCTGATGTGTTGATTATAGTGTCATAGGCTTGCAAAGTATTCTTTTCCTTGGATGATTACGAAGCATGTCTTGGGTATATTCAGAGTTACGCAAAAGCGCTCTACGTGTTTGGTTGGTTGTTATATTAGCAGTTGTTCGCTGCCACCTTAGTCTATTAAAGGCTTGACTTAGCTTTGACCTGTTTGCCAAATAGTTACAGAAGGTCTCAGGAAGCGTTTGACAAGCATTGCCCATTTGGATATCACTGCATGTATGTGCAATCATGTCTTTGTCCACACGTGTTACACTTATGTTTACTCAGTTTAAATTTACTTATTAGGCTAACAGGTCGTTCAGATAACCTTTATAATTAACAACCACCCGACAAGTGCCGTGTTAGGTAAATCTGTATACACCGGGTGAACGGATAAACCAACCTTTTCCACATCATCATTGAATTCTTCTGCCAGGTTTACAACAAATGTAACCGCCTCGGGAGTAAGTATGGTACGGTAAGGAAGCTCGTAATTCACGGGTGTGCTACTTATATGGACGTTCATCTTACCTAGCTGTAATAAATAAGAAGTGTCAGACAAAATCAAGCAATAACATCATATACACGTATGTAATTAAATGCATAATTGGACCATCGCGGTTTCGTTTGTTATATGGTCGTATGGAGATAGAAGAGATAGAGAGAGGGAGAGAGAGAGAGAGAGAGAGAGAGAGAGGAGAGAGAGAGAGAGAGAGAGAGAGAGAGAGAGAGAGAGAGAGAGAGAGAGAGAGAGAGAGAGAGAGAGAGAGAGAGAGAGAGAGAGAGAGAGAGGAGAGAGAGAGAGAGAGAGAGAGAGAGAGAGAGAGAGAGAGAGAGAGAGAGAGAGAGAGAGAGAGAGAAGAGAGAGAGAGAGAGAGACGAGAGAGAGAGAGAGAAGAGAGAGAGAGAGACGAGAGACAGAGAGAGACAGAGAGAGGCGAGAGAGACAGAGAGAGAGAGACAGAGATAGAGAGAGAGAGACATATAGAGAGACAGAGAGACCAGAGACAGAGACAGAGAGACAGAGACAGAGACATAGAGACAGAGAGAGGGGAGAGAGACATATAGAGACAGCGAGAGAGACACACAGAGAGAGAGACAGAGAAGATAGACAGACAGAGATGAAGACAGAGACAGAGACAGAG